>JAJIBD010021504.1:0-34425 GCA_021461705.1 Cryptotis parvus
CATAACAAGGCCAAACCAGCATCAGGAAGCCAGGCAAAAACGTTGTGCTTCCTGCATACAGAGATCCTAGTCAGGAGAGAAGGACCACTGCACTTGACTGTAGGTGTCAAGTCCTGCCGAGGAGCTTGAACTAGCCCGTCCTGGATGGACCAAGGAGCTCTGGGTGCCAGAAACATCAGCCCCGGATCCTGAGCTGATGTAAGTGGGTGCCAGCCTCCAAATATATGGGGCACTATGTAGATACCTAGAGGTTTCAGCCATTTCCTGCTACCTAGTGCTCTGAGACGAAAGATTCGTGCATTGCATTAGGGAGGAGATGAGGTGATGGATTAGATCTCTCCCAGGGGAAGCAAGCTTTTCAGGGTCAGTCCCAACAAAAAATAGGATCCCCACCAAGAGGAGGGAGTCTAGGGGTTCTGAGTTCTGGTGAGACCAGAGGATAGAGACCAAGAAGAGGTATCTCAGGGCGCAAGCTGGAGGGCTGGATGCGAGCCTCTAAGCCGAGGTGCGGCCTTCGCAGGCCGCAGATGCTGCAGTTGGGGGCACATGCTCCTCTCGGGCCACTGAGACAGAAGGAGAACATAGAATCCCAGGTCACACGCTGGAGAGCTCAATGCAAACCTCTAAGCCGAGGTGAGGCCTTGGTAGGCCGCTTAAGCTGCGGTTAGGGCACTCGCTCCTCTCGGGCCTCTGGGACAGAAGGAAGAGCAAGAGGCATCCCTTTTAGCATTGCAGGAAAAGGAACCTGACTCCGTAAACTGCGACATTCCACTCTCAGGGGAAAGTGGGGATCACAGAGAAGGGAAGCCGGACCAGACCTTTCATCCACCTTAAGAACAGCCACAAAGTGCTAGTCGCCTTCTAACTGGTGGGTGGATGCCCGTTTTTTAGGTAGGGCTATAGGACTAGATGTCCGAAAACAAAGAGACAGGTAACAGAGATCTGGAGTCTGGCCACACTTACCGCTCTTCTGCTGTGAGTGGATCGCGGACAACCCCCAAATGATGCAGGTGTTGCAGAAGCAGGGCGGGAGGCCTCTGTTCGATTGCGATTCCCAGGTTCTTCAATATTTTCAAGAATGAATTTTTTTTTAGCATTTGAAAACCACTATTATTGTTAACAGCCATGGTTATACATGCCATCACTTGGATGTAAGCAAGGGAGGATATATTTTACATATGCCATAATCCATTATGACACCATGGGATCCATCCAGGCAGCACTGGTTGTGGTTTTAGAGGGTCTAAGATTTAGGTTCTGTTTTTTTTTTTTAAACATTTTATTATACCACAGTGAGATATACAATTACAACGTTGTTCATGTTTGGAAGTTTCGGTCACACAGTGTTCCAGCACCCGCCCTCCACCAGTGCCCATTTCACACCACCAATGTCCCCAATTCCCTTCCCCCTCCCATAGCCTGCCTAAATGGCAGGTTCTTTATCTCTTTCTCTCTCTCTCCCTCTCTGTCTTTCCTTCTCTTACACATTGTGTGTTGCACTACATACACTTAGAAGCCATCATGTGCATTTTTTGCCTGTATTTAATACTCAGTTCTAGGTTGGTATCAGCCCTTTTTGATATTTATTCACACATGTTCCCTTCTCTATCTTACCTAACCTCTGACTCCCACAAGTTTGTGGTAATTTTCACTTTTGGTAAGATCACCTGATATATTTATGTCATGCAAATAAATGTAGTCATTCTATGTCTCGCTCTTTCCTTCTGACTAATTTCTCAACATGATCCTATCCATGTCCATCCATTTATAGGCAAATTTCATAACTTCATTTTTCCTAACAGCTGCATAGTATTCCATTGCGTAGATATACCACAGTTTCTTTATCCAGTCATCAGTTCTCAGGCATACCGGTTGTTTCCAGTCTCTGGCTATTGTGAATAGTGCTGCTATGAAAATAAAAGTGCGGATTGTGTTTCTGCTGTGTGTTTTTGGCTTCCAGGGTATATTCCCAGGAGTGGTATGGCTGGGTCAAAAGGAGCTCAATTTCTAGAAAGGTTGTACAAGTTGACATTCCCACCAACAATGTATGAGAGTCCTCTTTTCCTGCATCCACGCCAGCACTTGTTGCTTTTACCCTTTTGGATATGGGCCAGTCTCTGTGGTGTGAGGTGATATCTCATTGTTGTTTTGATTTGCATCTCTCTGATGATTAGTGATGATGAGCATTTTTTCATATGCCTTTTGGCCATTCGAATTTCTTCCTTGTCAAAGTTTCTGTTAATCTCTTCTCCCCATTTTTTATGGGGTTGGCTGTTTTCTTCTTATATAGCTGTACCAGTGCCTGATATATCCTGGATATTAACCCCTTATCAGATGGGTATTGGGTGAATATTCTTTCCCATTCTGTGGGCTATCTTTCTATCTCTGTCACTGTTTCTTTCGAGGTGCAGAAGCTCTTCAGTTTCATGTAGTCACATATGTTTATATTTTCTTCTAGTTGCTTTGTTAATGGTGTTTAACCTTTGAAGATGTCTTTAGCTTCAATGTCGTGGAGGGTTTTTCCTATATTTTCTTCAACATATTTTATGGAATCAGGTCTGATATTGAGATCTTTAATCCATTTTGATCTGATTTTTTGTGCAAGGTGTTAGACACAGGTCCAAATTCATTTTTTTACATGTAGCTGTCCAGTTTTTCCCAGCACCACTTGTTGAAGAGGCTTTCCCTTACTCCAGTTTGGACTCTTTGCACCTTTATCAAAGATTACTAGATCATGTCTTTGAGGGTGGGTGTCAGGATACTCAACTCTATTCCATAGGTCCACAGGTCTTTTTCTATTCCAGTACCATGCTGTTTTAATTACTGCTGCTTTGTAGTACAGTTTGAGGTTGGGAAAGGTGATGCCTCCCATCTTCTTCACGAGGATTGCTTTAGCTATCCGTGGGGGTTTATTATTCCATACAAATTTCAGGAGTGTTTGGTCAATTTCTTTAAAGAATGTCATGGGTATCCTTATAGGAACCGCATTGAATCTGTACAAAGCTCTAGGGAGTATTACCATCTTGACAATGTTATATCTCCCCATCCATGAGCAGGGAATGTGTTTCCATTTCCTCGTGTCCTCTTTTATTTGTTGAAGCAGTGTCTTGTAGTTCTCTTTGTATAGGTCCTTTACGCACTTGGTTAAGCTGATTCCTAGGTATTTGATTTTCTGTGGCACAATTGTGAATGGAATCGATTTCTTAATATCCCTTTCTTCTCTTTCGTTATTTGTGTATAGTTAAGCCACCGACTTTGGGGTATTGATTTTGTACCCTGCCACTCTACTATACATATCTATTGTTTCTAAGAGATTTTGGGTCAAGAGTTTAGGGTTCTCTAAGTATAATATCATGTCATCTGCAAATAATGATAGCTTGATTTCTTCCTTGTCTATCTGGATGCCCTTAATGTCCTTTTCTTCTCTGATTGCTATGGCGAGTACTTCCTGTACTATATTGAATAAGACGGGTGAGAGAGGGCAACCTTGTCGTGTTCCTGATCTTAAGGGGAAGGCTTTCAATTTTTCCCCCATTGAGAATGATACTCGCTGTGGGCTTTTGGTAGATGGCTTTGATTATCTTGAGGAAGCTTCCTTCAATTCCCAAAGAATGAAAATATTGAATAGTAAAGATGCTCAGACTCAGAATTAGAAAGTAGAAAAGTTTATTGGAAAGTAGAGGAGAAAGGAAAGGAACTCCCCTTGTGGGGAGGAACTTAGTATAGGACTAAGTTAAAGTAATGATTGTATAGACTCTTTAAAAGGCCTCCTGCATTGTTATCAACCAAGTATTACAGAGAATGCCAGAAATCTTCAGGGTGGTCTGGCTGGTTTGGGTCTTTCTGGCTATCCACCTCAGGTATTGTTTGCTATCTTAGTCTTGTGACTCCTGGTTCCAAAGAGAATTGTATGAATTGACTTTCTGGGAAAGTGGGAATGTTAGAGATAGGGCCTTAGGATGAGGCGGGATAGGTTAATGGGAGAACTGGAGCTGCTGACAAGGAGAAACTGTGGGCTTCTCTCAGGTTGGCAAGGGAAACTGAGGCTTCTCTCAGGTCGGTAAGGGGAAACTGAGGCTTCCTTCTTCAGAAAGACAAAGCAAGTAAAATACTAATACTTGATGTCTTAATTACATAAAGTGACCATATTTTTATGCATTGGGTCAGTTACATGTTATTCAAATTAAAATTCATTTCATGTGTTTTTATCTCCCTTTATTTTTTATGTTGGGGATGGGGGTCCTTCCGAGCAATGCTCAGGATCCTGAGGACCGTTTGCAATGATACCCAGCCGATCTGCCTCTGGCTCAAGGACAGGCCACACATGTTGTGGCACGCAGGCTACGTGATGACCAGAGGCCACCTAGCAGTGCTCTAGGAGCCACATGATGCTAGGCATCAAGAGTAAGTCTAGCCCCTGTGGTATCGCCCATGATCCTCTTATTACCTTTCTGTGCGGCATGGTGAGAAAGTGGAAGAGCAGACACGCTGCTGTGACAGCACAGTGTGTGGGGAACATGCTCTGCCCTTGACTCATCTGGGCTCAATCCCTGGCACACACACATTCACCTGAGCTGGCCAGGAATGGTTCCTAAGCACACAGCCAGGAGTCACCCCTGAACACCATGGGTGTACACAAAATAAAACAAGAAAAGCGAATAGTAATAATACGTGCAACACCTTTTTCATTCTTGCACTATGCCCCTGCGAGGGGTCTTTGCACCTCAGTTTACCTCTGGAGGGTGAGGGGACTGGAATGTGTATGTCCCAGGGTGAGTGGTCTGAGCTGCAGCAGCTGTGCAGATTACAGAGGTAGGGAACCCAACGAATCCTGTTTCCGGGCCTCCCTGGCCAAGGACAGGAGAAGTCACTCCTTTGGCAGTATCAATTTCTCCTGGGAAGGCGGAAACGTCTTTCAGGAAACCCTAAATATGCAGCTGGCACACAGAGGACCTGGAGTGTGTCCACTGGGAGGGCCGGTCAACGGGAGAGACACAGAATAACCTCTCTCCTATGCAGGATCTAAAGAAAGGCAGGGGACAATGCATGCTCACAGAGAGTGGACCCAGGAAGACAAGAGCTGGTCTTCAGTAGGAAACATGCCACCGAGGGGCTGGAGGACAGGGGCGGGAAGGGAACAACAGCTCTGCTGGAGGAAAGTGATTGACTGGGAGGAGGAGGAGCTGAAAGGTGGGAGAGAGTCATGCACAAAACCCTCAGCCAAGCACCGCGAGCCACAGTGCAGAAATTGGATCTGTTTGGAAGGGGCCCTACAGAAGCAGGATGGGGTAAGGGGAAGCTGGTGAAGGGAAGAGGACGATGGTGAGGGATCAGTGTAGACACACTGTAGGCCTGAAACCCAACCATGAACAACTGCAGTTTCACAGAGATAAAAATACATTTATGCATGGATGAGTCTATGCACAGATGAGTTCATTATGGGTACAAGGATGATGCATGCACAGATTCATTTTTGCAAGGATGGATGAGTTAATGAATGATGAATGGATTGACACAGTAATGCAAGGATGGACTGATAGATCAATAAGGGGTACATAGATCAACAGATGATGAGTGCATGCATATATGGATGGCACATGGAAGCATACACTTATGACATATGGGTGGATGGGTGATGGATGCACTTATGGATAAAGGAATAGATGCTGGGTACACTGATACATGTGTGGTGTATGAATAGATGCAGTTATGCTTGGATGGATGGAAGAATGATGGGCGTATGGGTGCACAGATGGGTGTACACATGCATAGATGGATGGGGCAAAAGAACGATGTAAATATGCAGCTATGCATGGATGGGTAAATGAATGATATGTGTGTGGATGGGTGAATATTGGGTGCACGTATGGTGCATTGATGGATTCATTTATCCAGAGAGGTAGATGGATGATCGCTGCATTTATGCATGGGAGAATGCTTACTGGGTGCACCAATATATGGATGGTTGGCGGATGGATGCAGTTGTGCATAGGTGGATAGATGAATGATGGTTGCATAGAAACAGAGATGGTGCATGGGCAAAAAAAATGCATGGATGGAAGCACTCCATATGAATGGATCTGTTCATAAGTGAGCAATGGACATTCATATGCAGTTATGCATGGATGGATGGATGACAGACATTGGGCCATGGATGGACGACAAGTGCCCAGTTACCTAGAGGGTGTCGGATGGTTGCATTCACAATGGATGGCTGGATGGCTGGCTGGCTGGCTGGCTGGATGGATGGATGGGGCACATGGATGGATGAATGATAAATGTTTTTATTTACGCATGGATGGGTGGATGAATGGATGAACAATTCATGGTTGTTGCAAGATCGATGCATGCATTTATGTATGGATGAACGGTGATGGATGGCACATGGATGGATGATAGACAAATGCATGCATTTATACACGTGTGACTGGGAGAAAGAACACATGGGGTGTGATGGATGATGGATGCATGGGGATGTGGATAATGGGTGCGTCCATGGACAAATGGCCAGAGTACCCACAAGGCAGCATGAGCTCTACTGTGGGCTTGCTCAAGTGTGGCCCCTCGAGTCAGCATGTGCTTGGTGGTAAATCCTGGCTGAGGTGTGTGCACCATTAACAAACCCCATTGGCTGCAGCCCTTTCTCATCCCCTCAGTGGTCACTGCAGTCCAACCCCACCTCTCTGCAGCTGACTGCCAGCCTAACCCTCTCTGAAAATGACCGTGCTGTGCTGACCAGGCCACCGAGCAGTGCTGTGGCATACTCTGCAGAAGGCCTCTGGTGTCTGGCTCTGAGAGCGCTGCCTGTCACCCGTGGCATCCCCTGATGAAGCAGCTTTATCGGCTCCGGTGACTGCCACCTGCATGCTCCTCAGAAGCGCATTGTTCAGAACCAAGCCGCTACCAGGGCCTGTCACAAGCACGATCTTGAACATTTTTAGTATGGAAGATTTCTTACCTTGTTTCCTGGGGGGCGTCCCTCTTTCTGGAACTCCTCCAGCTGGGTCAGATGCATACACACTCGTCTCTAGATGACCCCTACTGAGCCCCTCCAGCCGGGTCAGATGCCTACATGCACGTACATGCAAGGGCGCAGGTGCTCACCTAAGCACGCATGTCTATAGCCACAGCAGGATAATGTTAGTCAAATGAGCTAAAACCGGAACCAGCGCCAATCGCAGGCCTGTAGGGCTCAGAGGGATTCACCTCTACCGGATAAGGAAATGGACAAGGGGCCACCGCACCAACACAGGTGTCCCGAGAATCAGAGCAGGAGATACAAGAGTGCATGGATTACTCCACTGGGATTCGGGGGCACTTCCCACATTCCCCAACATTCAAGGTTCAGGAAGGATGCCAGAGTAGCTGTCGGGAAAGGTGGAGGGAGATGGCAGAGGAGTTGGTGTGGGAAGGGCTGCTAGGGTGCAAGGAGCATTCTTTTCTTGGCGGTTTTTTTTTGCTTTTTGCTTTTTGGGTCACTCCTGGAGATGCTCTGTGGTTCCTCCTGGCTCTCCACTCAGGAATTACTCCTGGCAATGATGGGGGGATGTCTGTTCCATTGAGAGTGAATGGGGCCTCAGAAACTAGTTCATTTCATGAACATAGTTTTCTTCAGATTCAGCTGTAGACCTATCTTTCCACATTCTCGGTCAAAGTCAGCCAGCATTTGTGCTGCTTGGCTAATATTTGGTGTTATTAGAACGATGTCATCAGCGAAGCGGAGGTGGTGTAGTTGCTGACCATCTAACTTCACTCCGATTCCTTCCCATTCTAATTGTCGCATGATGTTCTCGAGGGTGGCTCTGAAGAGTTTTGGTGAAATGGTATCACCCTGTCGAACCCCTCTTTTGACATCAATGATCACTTCTTTGTAGAATGGTGAGATCCTGGTGGTGATCAGTAATACAGCTCACGAAGGATCTTGATGTATTGAGTTTGAACGCCCTGTTTGGCTAGGGCTTCGATGACCTCTTCAGTCTAGTTCCTGAGCTAGTTCCTGAGCTAGTTCCTGAACTAGTTCCTGAGCTAGTTCCTGAGCTAGTTCCTGAACTAGTTCCTGAGGCCCCATTCACTCTCAATGGAACAAACATCTCTGAATGCAGCAGTTATGTGTACCTTGTCGAGAAATCAACATGATGAACGACCTAAAACCCGAGATGCGCAGGAGGAAGAAAGCGGCATGGAATGCCTTCAAAGGCACTGAAGAAATAGCTAAAAGGACAAAGAACCTCCAGCTCCGGGCTCATCTCTTCGACTCCACCATTCTCCCTGCACTAACATACGCCTCAGAGACCTGGGCCCTACAAAAGCAGGATTAAAAGGCTATTCGGGTGTCCCAGAGAGGAATCGAAAGAGCTATGCTTGGAATATCACGTCTCACTCAAGTGAGAGAAGGCATCTGGAGTTCTGACCTCCCCGGATGCTGTCTCGTTTGCCAAGGCTTCGAAAATCAGATGGGCTGGACATGTAATGCGATTTGGAGACAACCGCTGGACTAGAGTCGTTACCGACTGGATCCCACGGGATGTCAAAAGATCACGTGGCCGCCCACCTACAAGATGGTCAGACTTCCTTGTTAAGACCCTGAAGGAATGGTTTGAGGCTCTTCATATTCCTGAATCAACCAGATGCCATTGGGCTACATTGGCACGTGATAGGGTCCAATGGAAATGTTACTGTTGCCTGCTCGAGCAAATCCATGAATGACGAGATGGCTCTTCAGCGCCACCCTCGAGAACATCATGCGGCAATTAGATTCAAGTGATCAAGTGATCAAGTGATGGGGAGACCCTATGGAATTCCAGGGGATAAAACCCTGGTTTGCCTAGTTCAAGGCATATGCCCTCCCTGCTCTCCTATCACTGCGGCCCTCTGATTGGTCCTCTATGAACCCTTATTTGCGTACACAATCCAATTGGTTTCCCACATCCTATCATTTGCATAAAGACACCTCTGAGTCTCATTGGTTGGATGCAATCTGATGCCTTTTTGAGTCACCCTAGGCAATGCTCAGGGGTTGCTCCTGGCTCTACACTCAGGAAGTGATCCTTGCAATGCCCGGGGACCTATGGGATGCTGGGGATGGAACTCAGGTTGGACCACATGCAAGGCAAACTGCCCACCTGCTCTATCAACTGGCCCTCTGATTGGTCCTCTTATATACCTTTATTTGCATACCCAATCTGATTGGTTCCTCACATTCCTATCATTTTCATAAAGACACATCTGCAGACTCATTGGTCGGATGCAATCTGATTAGTCCTCTATAATCTCTTATTTGCATACCCAATCCGATTGGTTCTCCACACCCCTCATTTGCATAAAGACACATCTGCAAAAGACAGGCAAAATGGGCCAGGACGACTTATCCATGGTTGGAATCTACCACAGGTGTGTGAGAGGCAGAGGTTAGGTAGGATAGAGAAAGGGGCTACTTTGCCAATAGTTGGAAATGGTAATGTTGTAGGCAGGTAGACAGGGGGCGCCACATCGCAATAAAAAATTCCTGAAGAAGAGATCCAGAGCCACACCTGATTGAAAACCGAAAACAAACTTGACAAGACCACTATCAACAATAAATCCTGGGGGAAGGGAAGGCCAAAAGGGAATGTGTGAAGCCCATAGGCCACTGACCCTTCTAAAGGCTTTAGATAATTAACTCTCCCAAGGAAAATAAATCAGCCTCCCAGGCCCAGGACCCAGCACAAAAGAAAAAAAAAAGCATTCCAAAGCATTCCAGCTAAAAGGGGATCAAAGCCCATTTGAAAATCAGTTGGGGCTCTCCGTCTTTGGAGTAGCCCGCCTTCTCCCTTGAGCGCATCACTCTCTCTCTCCCCTCCCCTCTCCTTAAACCTCTTCAATAAAACCTATTTTACTTCACTGCTCGTCAACTCCTGAAAATTCTTTTTCTGGGAGGAAGACAAGAACCCTAAGGCAGCCCTGGGTAAGGCCTAGGACTGACTTTCCTTTCCTGCAAAGAGCAATACCTCGCTCCAGCCTGAGTCCGTGGCTCCCCGAGAAACCTCGGGTGTTGGGGATCAACTCCTGCGCCTAGAGATCAAGCGGACATCAGGTGTGGCTTGACGGCCACCTTGTGGGGCTGATGGGGCTCAGGCCCACACCGTGCAGGGGCTCATCGCAGGCTTTATCAGTCCTAAGCCTGCCCAGCGGGTCCCGGGTGGCAGAGGCGGCTGGGGAGAAAGCGACCATCTCTCTCCCCTTCCGGCCTCACATAAGTTATCCATGGGGTCCACCTGCATCAGTAACACTAGACTAGAACTGAGAATTGAAAGTAGGTGAAGGGATACACATGATAACCCCTCAGTGTACATATTGCAAACACAATGTGGAGGAGAAGAAAGAGAGTGAGAGAGAAAGAGAAAGAGAAAGAGAGAAGAAAAGTGCTCGCCATAGGGCAGGCTGGGTGGGGGGGTTACTGGGATATTGGTGTTGGGAAATGCGCACTGGCAGATGGAGGGGTGTGGAACACTGTATGACTGAAACTCAAGCATGAACAGCTGTGTAACTGTCTATCTCACAGTAATATAATAAAATTTTAAATAACAGAAGGCTTAACCAGCACTAACCAAGCCAGTAAATCTTCAAACAATGACTTAACTAACACCATTGCATGATATAATAACGCTCACAAACTGACTTTGTTTTGGTGTTTATGTGGGGTTTTATTTGGGGGGAGGAGTGATATCTGGCCATGTTCGGGGGTTACTCCAGACTCTGCACTCAAAAGTTACTCCTGGTGGTGCTCAGGGGACCACATGGGATGCTGGGATAAAATGTCTTCCATGTGCAAGGCAAACAGTCACTCTGCCCCCAAACTGACTTTCACTGCTCTAAAATTTGATAATTCCATCTTATTTTATGTTGTAACAAACAAATCAAGAACATATTTTTGCAGCTGTTAATGGGGTGATCTGGAGTGGTGGGTGGAAATTGGGGAAACTGGCGGGTGGGAAACTGGGGGCACTGGTGGAGGGCAGGTCACCCTGGTGGTGGATTGATGTTGGAACACTGAATGCCTGAAACAATTGCACATGAACAACTTGGTTTATGGTGCTATACTCATGGTGTTATAATAAAATTTTTAATTAAAAAACACAAGCAAACCATGAGTAAGCCATAATTAGAAGGAACAGACTTGAAGAGCAAGGCAGGTGATATAGTTTTTTAAAAAATTATAATAAATAACACGATAGAAGAAACACACAGCAGAATATGACCAACTGAGGAAAGGCTGATGGCCTTCAAGATGTAGTGCAGGAAAGCTCCACAAAATAACAGAAGAAGGGGGAGGGGATCTGAAAAGACATAACAACTCAGAGAGATCCATGGGGTCAGTTTGATGTAGGCAGGCAGACAGGAGGGGGCCCTGCATGGTGGCCAACTCTCACCTTTAGGTTGTCACCTTTTGAACCAGGAATGAAGACTTGATAAGATCTATGAACCAACAACAGACCCTGAGGAAGCTGGATCCACCTTCTTCCACCCAGCCCTTAATCCCCATCAACCTTCCAATGGCCCAGCAGGAGATTCCAGAGCATCCCAGCCCAAGAAGATAAAAGTCCCCTTTGGAAATCAATCTGGGCTCCCTCTCCACCATTGGAGCAGCCAATGTTCTCCCTTGAACACTCTTTTTCCCTCGTCCTTCCTCTTCCTACTCTCTCTTTCCCTCCTCCTTCCCCATCCTAAAACCTCCATAATAAAATCTGTTTTACTTCACTGCTCGTCGACTCCTGAAAATTCTTTTTCTGCGAGGAAGACAAGAACCCTGAGGAAACCCTAGGTGAGGCTTAGGACTGACTTTCCTTTCCTGCAAAGAGCAATACCTCGCTCCAGCCTGAGTCCATGGCTCCCCGAGAAACCTCGGGTGGTGGGGATCAACTCCCATGCCTAGAGATTGAGCAGACATCAGGTGTGGCTTGACGGCCATCTCATGGGGCTAGTGTGGCTCAGGCCCATGCCGTGCTCGGGCTCATCGCAGACTTTATCAGTCCTGAGCTTGCCCAGTGGGTCCCGGGCGACAGAGGTGGCTGCAGAAAAATCGACCATCTCTCTCTCCTGCCCGCCTCACATAAGCCACCCATGGGGCCCACCTGCACCAAGTTCAAGAGGAACTTCCCCCACTCTAACTAAATTTTACATTTGTAAAATTTGGATTTATCTATGTCATGTAAATTTTAAACAGCATTATAGTATATACATTTTTAATTTATGTACCTGTACATTTTTGAAAAAACTATCAGCACATCTATTTACAAATATGTGGAAATGCAAGAGTTTTTTAATTTCTCTATATGTATGCAGGTTCGCACTTCTGCAATCAAAAGAAAGCTCTCTCTCCTATGTGAATTTAAAAGAATCAAAGTAAAGAGAATAATAAATGGCCAAAGGCATCAGAACTAGAAATTATGTCTACAGAACTGAGCTTAGAGTGGGGGAAAGAGAGAATGGGGGGCCCTTGGGACACTGGTGGAGGTTAGTGGGTGTTCTGATGTGGGAATAATGTGTGCGTGAGAAGTATGTTTAACTGTGAAACAGGGAACCTCAATATGAAATGGTAAGAGAGGGAAAACGGGGGAGAAAAAAATGCTCAGGTCACTCTTAAACACTGTGTAAAATTTTAATTCTCTGAAACTATCTTTGTCATTGTGGCCTCCTGCGTTTGGAGCAACCCAGGCCAGCCTAAGTGCAGTGCTCAGGAACGCAGGGCCGCTCCCCAGGCCAAGCAATGCAGTCAGCCCATAGGCCAATGGTACAGAACTCCCGACCAAGCAGAGCTGGGGGGTTCACTCAGTGCCAGGCATCAAACAGAGAGACAGAACCCTCAGGAGGGCCTGTGTACAGCCAACCACTGCTCGTCCCCAGCACCATATGTTCTCCTGACCCGCCGGTAGTGACTCCTGAGCACAAAGCCAGGAGTAAGCCCTGAGCCCTCTATGTGGATCCCAAATCACAAAACAAAAGAAGACTCGTGAAAACAAATCTATACTGTTAGTAGTATATGCAAACAAAATTACTTCCAATTACTAGAGAGCAGTTAAATCATTATTGTTACTATGCATAGAGAGACAGTTTTTATACAGTCAGTTTAAGTAGTTACCCTCAATCTGTTTTGCTATTATTCTATTTCCATTCGTTTGGGTAAGAAGCTGCCTTGGACGATCTTGCTGTGACAGTCACTGCATCTTCACGTCCACCCAGGCCCCTGACGCCCAGACCCTCCAGCACGGTCCTCATTTCCCTCTCCTCTGCCGTGCTGTCCCCTCCACCTCTCCCGACTGTCCCTGCCCCCCTCTCTGCTCTCTCCCGTTTGCCAACAATGTCACTTCAGCAACCAAGTGGCCTTAGAGTCTCTCCAGACGCTGAGTGAGTTCACCAGCAATTCTGGTCTTACTAACCAAAGTTCTGTTGCTGCTGTTGTTTCTGGTTTAGTTTGGGGTCACACCTGGCAGTAATCAGGATTTACTCCTGGCTCTATGTTCAGGGGTCACGTCCAGTAGTTTCAGGACCATGGATAGTGCTGGGAATCAAGCCTAGGTTGGGCCAGATGCATGCAAGGTGCACATATTTACCTTCCTATATCACTTACATAGTTTTAAAATCAGAATGGAAAATAATATAGACCACCCTTAAAGAACTAGACTTCAGCTTCCACACAATCTAACAATCCCACTTTGGAAGATGCCCTGAGGTCCGAGCACAATGCAGAAACACCATCTGCACTCCTGGGCTCACTGCAGTACCCTCCAACAGCCAGAATCTGGAAATGGCCCAAACTTCCAAGAATAGAGCATGGATACGAAAGTTCTGGCCCGTCACAGTGGAATACTGCCCGGTCACAGGAAAAGATGAAGGCATGGGTCTGCAGCCCCGTGGGTGGATGTGGAAGGCTTATGCTGACTGGACTCAAAGGAGAGGGGCACACAGAATGATGTGCCTAATATCTTTCACATAAAGAAATATGTGAGAGCAGTCATCGAAGCCCTAGTCAAACAGGGCGTTCAAACCCAACACATCAAGATCCTTCATGTATTTCATGTATTACGGATTCACCACCAGGATCTCACCATTTTACAAAGAAGTGATCATCGATGTCAAAAGAGGGGTTTGGCAGGGTGATACTATTTCACCAAAACTCTTCAGCGCCACCCACGAGAACATCATGAGACAATTAGAATGGGAAGGAATGGGAGTGAAGATAGACGGTCAGCAACTACACCACCTCTGCTTCACTGATGACATCATTCTAATAACACCAAACATTAGCCAAGCGGCACAAATGCTGGCTGACTTTGACAACAATGTGAAAAGATAGGTCTACAGCTGAATCTCAGCAAAACTATGATCATGAAAAATGAACTAGTTCTAGAGGCCCCATTCACTCTCAATAGAACAAACATCTCTGAATGCAGCACTTATGTGTACCTAGGTTGAGAATTCGACATGATGAACAACCTAAAACCTGAGCTGCGCAGGAGGAAGGGATGGCATGGAATGCCTTCAAAAGCATCGAAGAAACAGCGAAAAAGACAACCTCCGGCTCCGGGCACATCTCTTCCACTCCACCATTTTCCCTACATTAACATACGCCTCAGAGAGTACGAAAGCAGGATGGGAATGCTATTCGGGTCTCCCAAAGAGGAATCAAAAGAGCTATGCTTGGAATATCAAGCCTCACTCAAGTGAGAGAAGGAATCCGGAGTTCTGACCTCCGTCGCTGTTCCAGAGTCAGGGACGCTATCTCATTTGCCAAGGCATCGAAAAATCAGATGGGCTGGACTTGTAATGTGATTTGGAGAAGACCGCTGGACTCGAGCCATTACCGACTGGATCCCACAGGATGTCAAAAGATCATGTGACCGTCCACCTACAAGATGGTTAGACTTCTTCGTCAAGACCCTGAGCACGAACAGTTTGAGGCTCTTCGTATTCCTGAAGCAAGCAGATGCCATTGGGCTACACTGGCATGTGATGGGGTCAAATGGAAATGTTACTGGCACCCGCTCGAGCAAATCAATGAATAACGGGATGTCAAGTGATCAAGTGATCAGAGAAATATATTGAGAAAGCCGGAGTGACAGGCAGCAGGGAGGGCGTTTGCCTTGCACACATGCGACCCAGCCTTGATACCTGGTATCCCATATAGTGCCCTGAGCACAGCCAGCAGGAATTCCTGAATGTAGAGCCAGGAGGAACCCTGAGCATTGCCAGGTGTGGCCCCCAAAAAATGTAGTTAGGGAATAGCAAATGCCCAAAGGAAATACAAGGAGCTGAAGAACTGGTCTCAGAAGAAATTTGCCATGGGCTGGGGGGTCAGAGGTAGGTCAGAGAAGGAAGCAGTACATGATAGAGGAAAGGGGTCACTCTGGAGGACAGAGCACAAAGGATGTACAAAGTGTCTCCCTAAGTGGCTACGAGCCCCACAGCCGCCACCACCAGCAAAGCTGGAGAAACCACAGGCCAGAAGCTCAGTTGTGCCGCTTGACCCACGTGGAGCAGCCCATGGAGCATCAGGAGGGTGAAAATGGCTCGGCCGCTGGCCAGGTTCCACACAGCTCCTAGGGTCAGCAGACATGTAGGTGATATGGCCACACCACCCAGACTTGGAGCTTCCTCCATTCCCTCCACCTCCATGTCCCAGGGGCATGGCTATGAGCCCGCAGCCACCACCAGCAAAGCCAGAGAAGAGACAGGCCAGACGCACAGCTGTGCCAGGCTTAGATAATAATCAAGTTTAGGATCAGCCTTCCCAGGATCTTGCCCATGTATACACTGTAATGATCACTGTAGTTGTAACAAACAGAGGGTGTGATGGGGAATGAGGAATGGGGTATGGGCCTTGGCCTACTGTGGTTGTAGGGGCACACTGGTGGTGGGGCATTGGTGTTGGGAAGGGGGCACTGGTAGAGGGACGGGTGCTGGAACACGGCATGACTGAGAACCAAGGATGAACATCTTTTAATTATATATCTCAAGTGCTATAATAAAACTTTAAAAATTAAATAAAATAAAGTAAATTAATAAAATTTAAATGAAGTGTCTCCATAAAGGCAGGCTGGGAGGCATAAAGGGATGCAGGGAAGTGGACATCGGTGCAGGGGTAGGTGTTGGAACACTGGATACTCGAAGCTCAGTCAGAAAGAACTGTGCAATTCATGGTGTTATACTTAGAAACAAACACAAAGATAAAAAGAAAATAGGTAAAATTAAGTTAGAAGGGGTGAAGACATGGCCCAAGCAATAAAGTACCGGCCTGGCAATGAGGAGCCTTGGATTAGACCACGGGCACCCCACGGTCCCTCACAGCCAGAACCACAAGGCCCCCAACAATCAGAAGGGCACACCTATAAATGTAAGTATCCATGGGGCAGGAGTGGTGGTGCACCAGGTAGGGCATTTGCCTTACACGAGGCCAGCCTGGGTTCAATCCCCAGCATCCCATATATATATCTATTTATTTATTTATTTATTTATTTATTTATTTATTTATTTGCTTTTTGGGTCACACCCGGCGATGCTCAGGGATTACTCCTGGCTCGGCACTCAGGAATTAGTCCTGGCGGTGCTCGGGGGAGGGGATCCGGCGGTTGTTGTTTGGGACTCTCAGAGCAAGGGAATGGGAACCCTTGGATGAGGGAGGGGAGACCCTGTGGTTGCTGTATGGACTCCTAGAACAGGGGAATGGGAACTCCAGGATTAGGGGAGACCCGGTGGTTGTTGTATGTCCCAGGATAGAGGAACGGGAACCTCAGAATTAGGGGGAGGGGGACCCTGTTGTCGTTTTTGGACTCCCAGGGTAATGCATAGGGACCCCAGCATAGACCGAGGTGGGGACTATGTGGACTTTGGGATGAAGATCCCCAAAGCTAGGGAATGGGGACAGCAGGACACATGATCCCGTTGAGGGGCTTGGGGTCCGTCTCTGGGCCCCCAGGGACTGAGTGTGGCCTGTGATCTGCAGAACTCAAACACGAGTTGGCGGATACTATCCAATGGACAGTCCAGCCAGGACCAGGTGGCGCAGCAACCCAACCAGTCTCAGTGCACACGGGACCTCTCGTGGCGCTGCTCCTGCTGGCAGCCGTACATCCAGGCCTTGTATGCCCAGTTCCAGGACCCCCATGGCCAACTCCCAGGCTCTTACCAACATGGCCGGGGAGCAGCTACCATCGGGACCTGCTGTGTGTCTCAGCCGCCGACCCCCAAACCCAGCTAGTCCGTTTCAGAAGAGACGGGGGCCCCTGGGCCAGGACAATGGGTTTGATGCCGTCATTTAATGTCCGCTCAGTGCACCCCTGCTTCCAGGAGGACACACATCACTGTCAGGCTGCTGCCCTCCTGGACCCAAAGACCCCAAAGAACCCAGCCCAGAAGCAAGCCCCTCCACCCCCGGCTGCAGCCACAGCGGGGCCCGGCAATGACACAAAGCCGGACCTCAGTGACGTGGAGTCCATGGATGCAGAATCTGAAGGGGAGCCCCTCAGAGACATGGAGGTGGACCCGCCCAGTGTCGCGCAGTGTCCCTGCAGGCCAGCCCAGTGTCCCCGCCGGCCAGCCCAGTGCTCCCGCCCGGACAGCCAAGAGCCTCCACCGGCCAGCCCAGCGTCCCTGCTGGCCAGCCCAGAACCACAGGGACTGTGCCCAGCGGCCAGATGACCATGGCCCCAGGCTGTGCACCCCGTGAACGCCAGAGCAAAGGCGATGAGGAAGAGAGGCCATGGAAACCAGCAGTACCCGAGCAGCAAGAGAAACCAGCCGTACACCAGGCCAGGGCCAAGGGGCACCCAGGGCGCGCCCATGCCTGGGCCCACTGTCCAGGTCCCACCTGCACAACAGGCTGTGCTTCCCAATGTGCCCACACCACTGCCAGGCACATTCATTGGTACCAGCGGGCAGCTAATGGGTCCTGCCGCCACCCAGGTTGCACCTGCACCCACCAACATGCCAGCACAGCTGCCGGGCCAGGTAATTGCTACCCCCAGGCAGCCATTTGGCTCTGCCAGCACCAGGTAGCACCCATGCCCGCCAACATGCCAGCACAGCTGCCGGGCCCTGGTAATTGTACCACCAGGCAGCCATTTGGCCCTGCCACCACCCAGGTTGCACCTGTGCCCGCCCACATGCCTGCACCGCCACCGTGCCTGTTCAGTGGAGCCACTGGGCAGCCATTTGGCCCTGCTGCCATCCAGGTCACACCTGCGCCTGCCAATGTGCCTGCCCTGCCACGGGGCCCATTCAGTGGCACCAATGGAGAGCCATTTGGCCCTGCTGCCACCCAAGTCGCAATTGCGCCTGCCAATGTGTCCACCAACATGCCAGCACCACTGGGCAGCCATTTGGCCCTGGTGCCAGCCAGTTTGCACCTGTGCCCGCCCACATGCCTACACCACCAACGGGCCTGTTCAGTGGAACCACCATGCAGCCATTTGGACCTGCTGCCATCCAGGTCGCACCTGCGCCTGCCAATGTGCCTGCCCTGCCATCGGGCACATTCAGAGGCACCATTGGGCTGCCATTTGGCCCTGGTGCCAGCCAGGTTGCACCTGTGCCCGCCCACATGCCCGCACCGCCACCGGGCCTGTTCAGTGGAACCACCATGCAGCCATTTGGACCTGCTGCCATCCAGGTCGCACCTGTGCCTGCCAATGTGCCTGCCCTGCCATCGGGCACATTCAGAGGCGCCACTGGGCAGCCATTTGGCCCTAGTGCCAGCCAGGATGCACCTGTGCCCGCCCACATGCCCGCACCGCCACCAGGCCTGTTCAATGGAACCACCATGCAGCTATTTGGACCTGCTACCATCCAGGTCTCACCTACGCCTGACAATGTGCCTGCCCTGCCACGGGGCCCATTTAGAGGCACCACTAGGCAGCCATTTGGCCCTAGTGCCAGCCAGGTTGCACCTGCGCCCACTAACATGCCTGCACCACTGCTGGGTCCGTTCAGTGTTACCACCGGGCAGCCATTTGGACCTGCTGCCACCCAGGTCACACCTGCCAACATGCCTGCACTGCCACCGGGCCCATTCGGTGGCAAAACCAGGAAGCCATTTGGCCCTAGCAACATCCAGGTTGCACCTGCGCCCCCAAACAGGCTCGCACCACAGCCCGGCCCATTTAGTGCTACCACCAGGCAGCCATTTGGCCCAGCCGCCACCCAGGTCGCATCTGTGCCCGCCAATGTGCCCGCACCGGTGCCAGGGAGGGCCGTATAGTGGTATTGCCGGGCAGTCCGATGGCCATATTACCACTCAGGTACCACCTGTGTCCCCCAACATGCCCGTACCCCAGCAGGACCTATCCAGCGGTGCCACCCGGCAGGGCTGGTGCCAGCAGCCTCATGGCCCTGCTGCCAATCAGGTACCACCTGTTACCCCTAAAACGCATGCACCCCAAAACGACTCAAATAGAGGTGCCACCCAGCAGGGTTGATACCAGCAGTCACATGGCAAGGCTGCCAGGAAGGACACACATGCTCCCCACAATATGCGGGCACCGCAGCAAGGCTCATACAAAGGTGCCCCCCGACAGCGGCCACCCGGCACCAACAAAGGGGGCAGAGTGAGAGCGGCCCACCCAAAAAGAAGCACCGCTAGGGGCGCAGGGCTCAGGGGCTGATGCCCCAAACACCCTTTTCGGCTTGAGGCTTCAGGTCTGAACAGCCCCACCCCAGACACCCTAGAGACCCTCATCTGACAGGGCCTCAGCACCTCAGTTACCATCCACCAGTCAGGAAATTTTTTCCACGTGACCATCCCAGGCTCCATCCTTACCATCCACCCAGGAAACATCTGTGCCTGACATCATTTGGCCTTGGCACCATCCAGGTCACACCTAGGCACCCGATGAGCCCACACCACTGCCATGCCCATTTAGTGATACCACCGGTACCACTAGGCCCTGCCACCATACAGGTCGCGCCTGAGCCCCCCAAACGGGCCCGCACCACTGCCAGGATCATAAATTGGTACCACCAGGCAGTCATTTGGCCCTGGTGCCATCCAGGTCGCACCTGTGCCCCTGATCATGCCCGCTGCCATCGGGCCGTTCTGCAGTACCACCAGGCAGCCACTTGGCCCTGGTGCCATCCAGGTCGCACCTGCGCCCTACAACATTCCTGCACCACCGCCAGGCTTCCTAATTGGTTCCACCAGGAGCCATTTGACCATGGCGCATCCAGGTCGCACCTGCACCCGTGAACGTGCCCGCACCACCGCCGGGTCGTTTAGCAGAACCACGGGGCAACAATTGGCCCTGCCACCATCTAGGTTGCACCTGCACCCCACAATGTACCCGCACCACCACTGTGTTCGTTAATTGGAACCACCGGTCAACCATTTGGCCCTGGCATCATCCAGGTCACACCTGTGCCCTCGAACGTGCCCGCACCACCGCTAGGCCGTTCCACGGTACCACCAGGTAGCCACTTGGCCCTGGCAATCCAGATCACCCCTGCGCCCCACAACGTACCCGCACCACTGCCGTGTTTGTTGATTGGTATCACTGGGGCAGCCATTTGACCATGGTGCTATCCAAATCACACCTGCATCCCCCAACGTGCCCACACCACCGCTGGGCTTGTTAATTGGTATGACCGGGCAGCCATTTGGCCCTGGTGCCATCCAGATCACACCTGCACCCCTGAACATGCCTGCACCACTGTCGGGCCATTCCGCGGTATCACCAGGCAGCCACTTGTCCCTGGCACAATCAGGTTGCACCTGTGCCCCATAACTTGCTTGCACCACTGCTGGGCTCGTTAATTGGTACCACCAGGACCGATTTGACCATGGCACCATCCAGGTCACACCCACATCCGTAAACGTGCCCGCACCACAGCAGGGCCATTTAGCAGAACCACAAGGGCAGACACTTGGCCCTACCGCGCTCTAGGTTGCACCTGTGCCCCACAACGCACCCGCACCGCCGCTGGGTTTGTTAATTGGTACCACCGGCCCAGCCATTTGGCCATGGTGCAACCTGATCACACCTGCGCCCTCCCAATGTGCCCACACCGCCGCTTCGCCTTGGCACCCTCCATCTACAGGGTCTCAACACTTCCAGATTCCTTCCACCCATCAGGATATTTCTCCCCCTTGACTGTTCCAGCCCCCTTCTTTATCACGCACTGTGGACACACGCTGTGCCCAACACCATCTGGGCACCCTCGAGTTCCATCTTATCTTCTAAGTAACCCTGACAGCTCCTCGGTACAACACTGTGGTCACAGGAGCACTGGGAGAGCCTCGTCAGCGCGGGAGGTCAACAGCTGACGAGACCTAGTCACCCTCTTCAGCTGCTGTGACTCACACTGTGGATATGATACTCTACCATGTACCTAGAAAGATACTCGCAGACTATTGACTTGTTCAATAAAGTTGTGGAAAAGCATGTGGCATCTAGCTGTGTTTTTTGTCTCTGAACAGCTGAGTGACATCACCATGTTGCAGGGCGGGGCAGGGAGGGGACTGGACCTTGGCAGCACCCCCTCCCAGCTGACCGGGGCGATGCTCCCCTCTCCTCCAGGCCGGGGGCCCTACACGCTCGGTGGGACCCCTTGGCTCCAGTCAGCCCAGTCCTAGGCCAGGGCCCCTCCCCCTTTACAGCACCACCAATGCCCCCCCAAGCAGGGAGTGGACTGGCAAAGGGGGAGGGTGAGAGGCTGGGGTGGGGGCTCTGTGGCGGCGACGCATTGTAGAGACAGCTGTGGGCTTGCTCCCTGGTGATGCCAACATCAAAACAATCAGACACTTGGGTTAAAGGCAATGGGGGCGGGGCAGAGCTATAGGACAGTGGGGAGGGCGTTTGCCACACACAACGCCAACCTGGCTTCCATTCCTGCCGTCCCATCTGTTCCCGGAGCACCTCCCAGGAGTTATTCCAAGGAACACAGGTCTGGACCTGGGCTCTGAGGGGGGTCCCACGGCAAGTCACATGGGCTCTGAGTTAGAGCCACTTGGGAGGGACACAGGCTGTGAAGAGGGGGTCGGACAGGGAGGGAGATGGGTCTCTGCGGGGATATCACATGGTTTGGACACAGACCTCTCTGGTGGGGTCCCACAGGGAGGAACAGGGGGCCTGGAGGATGGGCCACATACAGGGGGATGCGGGCTCTGAGGTGAGGTGACGGGAGGACACGGGCTCCGGGAAGGCTCTGTGGTGGGGGTACACAGGGAGGCTCTGAGGTCACATGGGGTGTACGTGATGCTCTGAATGGGCTCACATGGGCAGGAACATGGGCCCTGACATGGGTCACACAGGGTGGGACTGGGCTGTGTGGCGGCCACACTGTCAGGTCGACTGACTCTTCCATGGGGTCCCACAGCAGGGACAGGGGCGCTGAGGTGTGATCAGGTGCTGTCACACACGGAGCATGGCCGCCCCCTGGGTGCTGTCACACAGGGAGCATGGCCGCCCCTGGGTGCTCTCTGCCAGCACTTACCAAATAAGGCTACTGCGGGCGAGTGGTGTCTCCCCGTCTCACTGCCTGCCTAGCTCATGAAAGTCCACTTTAAGGTGGAAAAATGCGCACAGACACAGGGCTCCGAGGTCACTCACACTAGCAGGGACATGGAACTCTGGGCTGTGGTCACACAGGGGAGGACACAAGGCTCTTAGATGGGGCCACACATGCAGGGACCGGGGCTCTGAGGCGGGGATCACACTAGCATGAAGATGGAGCTCTGAGGGGGCCACACGGGCAAGAAAACACAACTCTGGGGGCGTCATAGACACACGTGACACTGAAGTGAATGCACGACTGCAGGGTGCAGGGCTCTGACATGGGTCACACGAGCAGGGACGAGAGACAGTGACTTTGGTCTCACACAGGGCAGGAACGAGAGACAGTGACGTGGGTCTCACATAGGGCAGGGACTAAAGACAGTGACTGGGTCACCTGAGCAGGGACGAGAGACAGTGACCTATGTCTTGCATAGGGCAGGATAAAGGGCTCTGAGCTGGGGTCACAACACAAACTTGGATCTTGAGGTCACACAGGCTAGACTGTTAGCTCTGCAGTCCAGTCACAACCCTCCCTGGGGTCGTGGCTGGCCATGTGGGCACATCACAAAAGCAGCAGAGCCTCAGGTCTCAGGCAGGCAGGCCTGGAGCTATTGCAGTCAGGAGTTAGGGAAAGAAACCAAAACTACAACTCCCAGAATTCCAAGCTGCAGAGGAACTGAAGGGAACACTTTGAACCCTCAAGCCATGACACCCCCCCTTGGGTACCCTCCCTGGCTCAGGGCTGGCCACGGGAAAGCGGCAGAGTGGCAGGGTAGCGGACCTTAGGCAGGCAGGCCCTGGAACTATTGCAGCCAACCAGAAACTACTTTTTGTATTAATATGCGGCTCACTCAGCCACATATTAATACAAGAAGCAGGAAATTCAACACCAAGAGAAAGGTAATACCCTCAAAGCGGGAAGAGGAGAATCCCTTCTGCTGAGCATCTCCAGAGCCCTACCTGATATTAAGGAAGAAGCGCCCTAGAAGGATCCATCCAGACTACCACAGCACCATGGGAAAACAACACAGCTCCCCAGCTGGAAGAGTGGATGAAGAAAACAAGCTGAAAACTCATAAAAGGACACACACATACATAATCTCTCTGATAAAGAATTCTGAAATCGGGTCACATATGCAAGGCACAGCACAGGGCTATGACGTGGGGTCAGTCATGCAAGCAGGGACATGTGACTCTGTGCCTGGGTCACACAAGCAGTGACACAGAAGTCAGGGCATGTCACACAGCTGGGACCTGGAGCTCTGAGGATGGGGTTTACGGTCGTCAAGGGGCTCTGAGGAGGTCACACAAGTAGGGACATGGGCTCTGAGGTGGTGTCACACGGGCAGGGTCAGTGCTGTCGTTCCCTGGCACACGCCATGGGAGCGGCTGACCACGGCCCAGGGGACTTGGTGCTGGAGTCTGTGTCCGGAAACCAAACCCAGGGGCTGGAGGGAGCTCCAGGGGGGTGACTGTGAGCCAGGCAGAGCCACTATCCATCCTGACTCCGAAGGGACCTGAGCGTCACCAGCGGCATGGACATTCGCGTCCTCCTGAAGCACTGTTGGCTCCCTGGGACAAGTGCCAAGGTGGTCACGTTCCAGCCACCCAAGGACCATGGTCAGGGACATGGGCTCTGAGGAGTGTCACATAGGAGGGATGGGGTCACAGAAGTAGGGACATTGTGTGTCTGAAGAAGGTCACACAGGGAAAGACATGGGGCTCTGGGGTAAGGTCTCAGGGGAGGGATGGGGGGCCCTAAGGAGGTGCCACGAGTAAGGGCATGGGACTGAGAAGAGGTCACATGGAGAGGTCACGAAGTGCTGAGGTGGGGTCAAAGGGCAAGGTCACAGGACCCATGAGCGTCAGCTGGCTCCGACTTGGGGCTCTGATTATGGGGTCACATGAGTAGCATCAAGACACACATCCTCCCCCCCACTCTCCCCCCCCAAAACTCTCCCCCCCACTCTTACCCCCACAATGACACACATTGGAAATGGAGACTGCTGGTCTCCTTGCATAATCACATCCTATCAGGTAAACCCTCCATTAACCCCAAGCAGATTATCAACAATTTAATTCCACTCAATTATGGAAAGTCACCAGGCCCCATGCTAAATGCGCAGATAAAAAGAACCAAAGAGCATCCCTGCTGTTTGAGCACTTGCATTCTCATGGGAGGAAAAAGATACAAGCAGCCAATTAAAATGAAACAGAGTCAGTGGCCAGGGGAGGCAGGAAAGTGGGCGCTTCTCGCTCTGGTGAGGGAGCAGAGGAGGAAGGTCTCAGCAATGGCTGAGCAGGGAGCATCGTCTTCTGAGTTTCGCACTGGAAGGAGGACAGCAGAGTGTAACCCTGAACCGGAAGGGCCAAGGCTGGGATGCTGGACAGAAAGCCACTGCCCAGCGCATGCCAGGACAGAGGGCAAAGAGCAGTGGGCACATGAGTCATTTAGTTCCAAGGAGCAACATTTAGTCCCCGGGAGTGGTTTCCTGCGAGGGCATTTCAAGATGCACTGTAGCTAATATTTGACTAGGGTAGATGGTAGGGGATCTTGGGGGACCCCAGTGATAATGGAGGCTTAGCCAAGAGCTTGTATAGCAATGGTAGGGGGCGATAGGAGAGAGCTCAGAAACTGGATTCAGGTATCTGAGGAGCAAAGGAAGGAGTGGGCTCAGGGATTGCAGTCCATATAGAAAATTGGTCAGCCAGTAAGACAAAATATATCCAAAGGTAAGTGTGACAAATCTAGGGAAGACCAGTAAATGTCATGTCATATTTATTATGCCAAATAAGGAGTCCCACACACCTTTTTTCAGTATGTGTTTGTATTTATGAGTGAATTTCAGAGAGAGAAAATGTGTCTGAGAGAGAGAGAGAGAGTTGATGAGATAGTGAAAGAAGTTGCTGAAGGGTTTGTCCAATGTAGGAAGCAATCAGTAATACAAAGCCAGGTATGTCTATTACAATTACATATCATGACCCAAGGTTAATGATTACATACCTTTTCCATCAAATGGGAAAGGTAATGGCTGTGTAGAAGTTCAAATACCAAGACATCAACCCTGAGCTCTAAAATATGCAGTGTGAATTGTTATCTATGAGATGCTCTAACTTGCTGAACTTGGGAACATAATTTGTAGTACCATGTCCATGTGTGGCTCATACTAACCTTCCTGGATGGTGACTTACTTGTTTTACAGAGTTTCTTTTGTTTGGGTGTGGGGGTCACACCAGGCAATGCTCAGGGGTTTCTCGTTGATCTGCAATCAGGAGTTACTCCTGGCGGTGCTCGGGGGACCATAGGGATGCCGGGGATCAGACCCGGACCTGAATGGGCAGGCCGCTTGCAAGGCAAATGCCCTACCCATTGGACTATCACTCCGGCCCCTGTTTTACAGAGATTCACTGAGCAGGTAATTGAGAAGTTCATGGAAGGATTCCACTTCTCTGAATGTTTAGACAACTGGCTTCTTAAGGACCGTGCCAACCAAGTCCACTGCCTGCCTAAGGCAAGTAGGGGGAGCAAGAGATTCTCCATACCCAGGTTCTGGGTCTATCAGGGGAGGTCTAGACACTGATTTTCATCCAGATGCTCTCCTGGACATACAATGGTTTTCCTCAGGAGTTCTGATGGACATAAAGAAAAGAGGATTCTCAACATCTCAGGGAGGCTTGATGTTATGGAAGGAATACTCACATACTTGTAAGACTATCATAAACATTTTAATGCTCTTTTCCTTGGATGATAAATCAAGCCAAATAAATCAAATGTCACTGCGTTTTCTGTTACTGTTTCAACTACCAGCCTAGATAAGTAGTGAACAGTGACACTAATGTCCTTGAATATTTTCTAAGTAATCCTTATAAATCATCACATTAAATAGAAAAGGGGTTGAAATTAAGCTTAGTCTATAAATGTCTTGACCTAGTCTTTGCTCTGAACACAATAGTCAAGAAAAGAATCTCATGAGGTAAGGAGAATTGGCATTATGTGTCTGAATGATTTTATGGAGGTGGCGTTTGGTTTCACTGACCACATAAAGCTGCTGGAATTTGGCACGAACCGACTTTCTAACCATCTCGGCATTTAATACAGACACATCATTCTCTCACTATTTGCTTGCCAGGCTTTCAGGCCTAGAACAATAGACAAGCTATAAGGATCTTGATGTCTCCCTAACCCAACCAAAGACCCCATCATTGTAAACCTCCTGACAGGACGCCACTAAGGCATTGCCATACAGTTCAGTCACCTTCTCCTGGGAAAGCATCAGGACATCAAACCACCAAGCATGGCTTTACCTGCCTAGGTTAATGTTGATCTCACCAAGGCGAGGCCGCCCCAGCCTGGAGGCCTAGACTCAGAATCTAGGAACAGAAATGACAGCTGTGTCTTTGAAATCCGAAGGACCCCTAAATGTTGTGAGTGCCCCCACAATTTTTCCTTAAAGTCATAGGCTGGAGGTATGGTGCAGGGAAGATCATAGGACCCTTGATTGGATAGTTTTCAGACTCACCCTGCCTGATAGAACAGGCAAATTCTTAATCATTCTCACTGTTCTCCATATGTACAATGTGGATATCTCATCACCTCTCTTGGGGACAATATTTTTTTATTAGCTATTCCTTCTGGAAGGGTTGACATTCCGTTTTTAATTCATAGTCACTGAGAAGGTACCACATGTTTATTCGTTCCCTCAAAATCCCACTGCTTATAAACCTGGAACATTTCTCAATGTCAGTACTCAGCTCTCCTCTGCTCACATTTCCAAAGTGCTGAAATTCCTTATTGTTCTTACTACTGGTTTATGGTACTTACTGTCCCCTGACTGTACCTTGTTTCCACACAGAATTACAGTGAGTCAAGCGTGTGTGCTGCCGGGGCCTGCAACATGCTCACCATCAATGCAGGGACTGTGCAGTTGCTGGTGCATATGTTGCCAATGGTGTTCCCAGAGTGGACTTTCTCTATGTGCTCCTCGGCCGTGTTCCCTATACTGACCTTCAACATTCCTCCCAAGTTCGTGCATGGGTTGTTTCACAGGTGAGTGAGTACTGCTGAGGCACAGTGAATATCTGGCTTGAAATGGATCAAATTCCAGTTTCTTTTTTTTTTTTTTTAGATTGTAGATGTTTATTATGAGAATTGGTACAGTAAAGACAGAGAAGATTAACCAGTAACTCAGAAAATGGCTAAGGAAATGAATTTAATGTCATGTAGTTTCTTGAGATTGTGATATTAATCCTTTGTTTGTTTGTTTGTCTCTGACCCTTGCCCATGTGGCATAATAAATTTTTTTTTAAACTGGGTTGATTTTTATTTTTTTTTTTTTTTTTTAAGTATTTTTATTATACCACCGTGAGATATACAAATAAAAAGATATACAATTAAAGAAGTTCATATTTGGGTTTTGGTCATACAGTGTTTCAGCACCCGTCCCTCCACCAGTGCCCATCTCCCACCACCAACATCCCGGTTCCCTCCCCTTCCCCAGCCCTGCTCCATGGCAGGTTCTTTATTTCTTTCCCTTTCTCTCTCTTTCTCTTTTTCCTTCCCTTCCAGACTATGGATTACAGAACATACATTAAAAGGTTGTCATGTGTATCCTTTTGCCTCTATTTAATGCTCAGTTCTAGGTTGGCATTAGTACCCTCGACTATTGTTAGCCACCCTGTTCCATTTTCTGTCTTACCTAAACTCTGACTCCCACACGTTTGTGATAATCTCCACCTTTGACAAGACCTCCTGATATATGTTTCACTTGACCTTGGATATTGGTATCATAATATGTACATATATATTTATACCATGCAAATAAATGCAGTCATTCTGTATCTGTCTCTCTCCTTCTGGCTAATTTCGCTCAACATAATCTTCTCCATGTCCATCCATTTATAGGCAAATTTTATAACTTCATTTTTCCTAACAGCTGCATAGTATTCCATTGTGTAGATGTACCAAAGCTTCTTTATCCAGTCATCGATTTTCGGGCACTCTGGTTTGCTTCCAGATTCTGGCTATTGTGAATAATGCTGCTATGAACATAAAAGTAGGGATGGTGTTTCCGCTGCGTATTTTTTGGTTTCCCAGAGTAGATTCCCAGGAGTGGTATGGCTGGGTCAAATGGGAGTTCAATTTCTAGTCTTTGGAGGAAAGTCCATATTGTTTTCCAGAAAGGCTGTACCAGCCGGCATTCCCACCAACAATGGATGAGTGTCCCCCCTTTTCCCCACATCCACGCCAGCACTTGTTGTTCTTGCTCTTTTGAATATGTGCCAGTCTCTGTGGTGTAAAGTGGTATCTCATTGTTGTTTTGATTTGCATCTCTCTGATGATTAGTGATGATGAGCATTTTTTCATATGTTTTTTGGCCATTCGAATTTCTTCCTTGCTGAAGTTTCTGTTCATTTCTTCTCCCCATTTTTTGATGGGGTTGTTTGTTTTCTTCTTGTAAAGTTCTACCAGTGCCTGATATATCCTGGATATTAACCCCTTATCAGATGGGTATTGGGTGAATATTCTTTCCCATTCTGTGGACTGCTTTTTGTATCTTAGTCACTGTTTCTTTTTGGGGTGCAGAAGCTTTTTAGTTTCATGTAGTCCCATATGTTTATCTTTTCTTCTAGTTGCTTTGTTAGTGATGTTTCACCTTTGAAGATGCCTTTAGCTTCAATGTCGTGGAGGGTTTTTCCTATATTTTCTTCAATGTACTTTATGGATTCAAGTCTGATATTGAGATCTTTAGTCCATTTTGATCTGATTTTTGTGCATGGTGTTAGACACAGGTCCAAATTCATTTTTTTACATGTTGCTGCCCAGTTTTCCCAACACCACTTGTTGAAGAGGCTTTCCTTACTCCATTTTAGACTCATTGCACCTTTATCAAAGATTAAATGATCATGTGTTTGAGGTTGGGTGTCAGGATACTCAATTCTATTCCATAGGTCCACAGGTCTGTTTTTTATTCCAATACCATGCTGTTTTAATTACTACTGCCTTGTAGTACAGTTTGAAGTTGGGAAAGGTGATGCCTCCCATCTTCTTTTTCCCGAGGATTGCTTTAGCTATCCTTGGGGGTTTATTGTTCCATACAAATTTCAGGAGGCGTTTGGTCAATTTCTTTGAAAGAATGTCACGGGTATCCTCATAGGGACTGCATTGAATCTGTTACAGAGCTCTAGGGAGTATTACCATTTTGACAATGTTGATTCTCCCCATCCATGAACAGGGAATGTGTTTCCATTTTCCTTGTGTCCTCTTTTATCTCTTGGAGCAGTGTCTTGTAGTTTTCTTTGTACAGGTCCTTTACATACTTGGGTAAGTTGATTCCTAGGTATTTGATTTTCTGTGGCACAATTGTGAATGGAATTGTTTCCTTAATATCCCTTTCTTCTATTTCGCTATTTGTATATAGGAAAGCCACTGACTTTTGGGTGTTGATTTTGTATCCTGCCACTCTACTATATGCGTCTATTGTTTCTAGGAGTTTTTTTGGTAGAGAGTTTAGGGTTCTCTAGGTATAATATCATGTCATCTGCAAATAATGATAGCTTGACTTCTTCCTTGCCTATCTGGATGCCCTTGATGTCCTTTTCTTCTCTGATTGCTATGGCGAAGTACTTCCAGTACTATATTGAATAAAAAGAGGTGAGAGGGGGCAACCTTGTCTTGTCCCTGATCTCAAGGGGGAAGGCTTTCAACTTTTCCCCATTTAGAATGATGCTTGCTGTGGGCTTTTTGGTAGATGGCTGTAACTATCTTGGGGAAAGTCCCTTCAATTCCCATTTTCTGGAGCGTTTTAATCATGAGCGGGTGCTGGATCTTGTCAAATGCTTTTTCTGCGTCTATTGAAAGGATCATATGGTTTTTATTTTTTTCTTTTATTGATATGATGTATTATGTTGATTGACTTGCGAATGTTGAACCATCCTTGCATTCCCGGGATGAATCCAACTTGGTCATGATGTATAATCTTCTTGATGAGTCTTTGGATTCTGTTTGCTAGTATTTTGTTGAAGATCTTAGCATCCGTGTTCATCAGGGATATTGGTCTGTAGTTTTTCTTTCTTTGTGTTGTCTCTCCCTGCTTTGGGTATCAGGGTGATATGTGCCTCGTAGAAGCTGTTTGGGGAGTGTTTCTGTTTCTTCTATTTCCTGGAAGAGCTTGAAAAGGACTGGCAGTAGGTCCTCCTTAAAGGTTTGGTAGGAGTTCACTAGGGAATCCGTCTGGACCTGGGCTTTTTGTGTTTGGGCAGACTTTTAATTACTGTTTCTATTTCCTCGATGGTGATAGGCTTATTCAGGTATTGGAGGTCTTCTTGTTTCAGCCGTGGGAGGGTTATAGGACTTCAGGAATTGATCCATTTCTTCTAGATTCTCATGTTTCACGGCATACAGGCTCTCAAAGTAATCTCTGATGATCTTTTGGATTTCTGTGGTTTCTGTTGTGATGTCACCCTTTTTATTTCTGATTCTGTTTATTTTGGGTTTCTCTCTTTCCCTGTCCTTACAAGTCTTGCCAATGGTTTGTCAATCTTGTTTATTTTTTCAAAAAACCAGCTCTTGGTTTCATTAATCTTTTGGGTTGTTTTTTTTGGTTTCCAACTCATTGATTTCCTCTCTAAGTTTTATTATTTCCTTTTTTTCTGCCTGGGTTTGGGCTCCTTTTGTTTGGTCTTTTTCTAATGTCTTCAGCTGTGTAGTCAGGTTATTTATGTGGGCCCTTTCTTGTTTCCTGATGAATGCTTGCAGGAGCTATAAACTTCCCTCTTAACACGGCTTTTTGCCGTGTCCCACAAGTTCTTATAATTGGTATCTTCATTTTCATTTGTTTCCAGAAATCTTTGGATTTCCTGTTTGATTTCTTCTATGACCCATTTGTTGTTCAGCAGTGAGCTGTTCAGTTTCCAGGTGTTTGGTTTGACTCCCTGTTTTTGCGTACGGTTAACTTCCATTTTCAGTGCATCATGGTCTGAAAAGATAGTTGACACAATTTCTATCTTTTTAATTTTATTGAGGTATGCTTTGTGGCTCAGCATGTGGTCTATCTTGGAGGAATGTTCCATGTGCACTAGAGAAAAATGTGTATTCAGCTTTTTTGGCATGAAAAGCCCTGTATATATCCACTAGCTCTCTTTCTTCCATTTCTTCCTTCAGGCCCAATATTTCCTTGGTGAGTTTCAGTCTTGTTGATCTATCCATCGTTGATAGAGCAGTGTTGAAGTCTCCAACTATTATTGTGCTACTGTTAATGTCTTCTTTGAGGTCTCTTAGCAGTTGTTTTATGTATTTTGCTGACCCCTCGTTGGGTGCATATATGTTTAGTAGTGTAATTTCTTCCTGGTGTACATACCCTTAATTAATAAGAAGTGGCCTTCGTTGTCCCTTCTAACCTTTTTTAAGCCTGAAGTCTATATTATCTGATACTAATATGGCCACACCAGCCTTTTTGGAGGAGTTGTTTGCATGGAGAATGGTCTTCCAACCTTTGACTCTGAGTCTGTGTTTGTTCTGCTTATTCAGATGCGTTTCTTGTAGACAGCAGAATGTTGGGTTCAATTTTTTAATCCATTTTGTCACTCTGTGTCTCTTAATTGGTGCATTTAGACCATTGACATTGAGAGAGATTATTGTCATTGGATTTTTGTGCCATCTTTCTTTTTGTGTTTGTTGTGCTTATGGGTTTGGTGCGCATTAGAGTAGACCCTTCAGTCCTTCTTTTAAAGTTGGTTTTGAGTCCATGAAGTTCCTGAGTTGTTGCTTATCCATGAAGTTGTGTATCTTTTCCTTCATATCTGAATGTGAGCCTGGCCGGGTAAGGAATTCTTGGTGAAGCCTGCAGTTCATTGAGCCTTTTTCGCAATATCCCACCATTGTTTTTCGGGCTCGGAGTGTTTCATCAGAGAAGTCTGCTGTAAATCTTAGAGATGTTCCTTTGTATGTGATTTCCTTCTTTGATCTTGCTGCTTTCAGTATTCTATCCCTATCTATAGTTTTTGTCATTTTTATTAAGATGTGTCTTGGAGTATTCTTGTTGGGGTTTCTTTTAGCTGGTATCCTACGGGCCTCTTGGATCTTGAGGCAAGCATTCTTTAGTTCCGGGAACTTTTCAGCAATGATGGCTTTGACAGTTTCTTCTTCATCAGGGTTTTCTTTTGCCCTTCTGGGACCCCAATGATCCGTATGTTGTTTCTTCTGGCTTCATCCCGATTATCTCTTGTTGTCTGTTCGGTAATTGTGAGCCTTTTTTTCTATCTACTGGTGTTGTGTAGAGAATCTTTGGAACTCGTCTTCGAGATCACTAATTCTTTTCTTCAGTAGCTATTATTCTGCTATGATGGCCTTCCACTGTGTTTTTATTTCATTTACCTCATTTTTTTATACCTGTCATTTCCCTTTGCATTTTCCCTCACTTCTGCTATCATGTCCTCTTGTATTTTATTGATTTTGCATTCCATTGCTTCTTTTGAATTCCTTTTGAATCCTTAACAGTTCTTTCCGAAATTCTTTTTCAGATAGGTTATACAACTCATTGGTATTGCTTGGCTCATCTGGACCAGTGACTTCCTCACAGAGCTTGATGGAATTTTGCGTTGCTTTACCATTATGACTATTGTAGGTTGCAACTGTGAGTTCTTGGGTGACTAGATAGTACAGTTAGTAGGTGTCTGGTCTGTTTGAAGAGTTTGGGTGGGTGGCAAGGATGTAGGAACCAAGGTTCACTGGTACCTCATGCAAGGTAGGTAGGTAAGAGGAGTCGCAGGCGTTAGCGCGTCCTAGCGATTTGAGACTTTGGGATGTTCCCAGAAGCTCAGGCGGCGCGGGTCGGTCCGGGCTGGAACCAAGGCACTTTGCCTTGGTTCCCGTTGATGGAAGTTTCCGCTCTTCCCTGGGGCAGCTTGGGGTCAGCGGAGGCACCAAGAATTAACACACACACCTGTAGGGGAGTAGGCGTTTCCGGGGGAACTCAGGGCGCCGCGGTGGGAGTCGGTCGGGCTGGAACCAAGGCACTTTGCCTTGGTTCCCGTTGATGGAGTTTCCGCTCTTCCCTAGGGCGGCTTGGGGTCCAGCGGAGCCCAAGTTACACCGCACCTGTGGGAGTGGCAGGACGTTTGGGAACTCAGGGCGCGTGGGAGTCGGTCGGGCTGGAACCAGACACTTTGCCTTGGTTTCCCGTTGATGGAGTTTCCGCTCTTCCCTGGGGCAGCTGTGAGGGTGGCGTTTCAGGGAACTCAGGGCGCCGCAAGTCGAGGGGCAGTCGGGCTGGAACCAAGGCACTTTTGCCTGGTTCCCGTTGATGAAGTTTCCGCTCTTCCTGGGGCAGCTTGGGGTCCGCGGAGGCGCCAAGAATTACTCACACACCTGGGAGAGTCAAGGCGTTTCCGGGAACTCAGGGCGCCGGGGTGGGAGACGAGTCGGGCTGGAACCAAGGCACTTTGCCTTGAGTTCCGTTGATGGTTTCAGCAATAACCCTGGGGCAGCGGATTACCGAGCGCGGAAATTTCACACAGCTGTGGAAAGTCGGCGTTTCCGGGAACTCAGAGCGCCGCGGTCGGGGACAGTCGGGCTGGAACCAAGGCACTTTGCCTTGGTTCCCGTTGATGGTTTCGCTCTTCCTAGGGCAGCTTGGGGTCACGGAGACGCAGGGAGTACTCACACCCCTGTGGGAAGTCGAGGCGTTTTCCGGGAACTCAGAGGCGCGCGGGTCGGGAATCCAGTCGGGCTGGAACCAAGGCACTTTGCCTTGGTTCCCGTTAATGGAGTTTCCGCTCTTCCTGGGGCAGCTCTGGGAAGTCGAGCGTTCCGGGAACTCAGGGGCGCCGCGGGTGGGGTCAGTCGGGCTGGAACCAAGGCACTGCCTTGGTTCCCGTTGAATAATTTCCGCTCTTCCCTGGGGCAGCT
>JAJIBD010021505.1:0-99278 GCA_021461705.1 Cryptotis parvus
TTTGGTCATACAGTGTTTCAGCACCCGTCCCTCCACCAGTGCCCATCTCCCACCACCAACATCCCCGTTCCCTCCCCTTCCCCCAGCCCTGCTCCATGGCAGGTTCTTTATTTCTCTTCCCTTTCTCTCTCTTTCTCTTTTCCTTCCCTTCCAGACCACGGATTACAGAACATACATCAAAAAGGTTGTCATGTGTATCCTTTTGCCTCTATTTAATGCTCAGTTCCAGGTTGGCATTAGTACCCTCGACTATTATTAGCCCCCCTGTTCCATTTTCTGTCTTACCTAAACTCTGACTCCCACACGTTTGTGACAATCTCCACCCTTGACAAGACCTCCTGATATATGTTTCACTTGACCTTGGATATTGGTATCATAATATGTACATATATATTTATGCCATGCAAATAAATGCAGTCATTCTGTATCTGTCTCTCTCCTTCTGGCTAATTTCGCTCAACATAATCTTCTCCATGTCCATCCATTTATAGGCAAATTTTATAACTTCATTTTTCCTAACAGCTGCATAGTATTCCATTGTGTAGATGTACCAAAGCTTCTTTATCCAGTCATCGATTTTCGGGCACTCTGGTTGCTTCCAGATTCTGGCTATTGTGAATAATGCTGCTATGAACACAAAAGCAGGGATGGTGTTTCCGCTGCGTATTTTTGGTTTCCCAGAGTAGATTCCCAGGAGTGGTATGGCTGGGTCAAATGGGAGTTCAATTTCTAGTCTTTGGAGGAAAGTCCATATTGTTTTTTCAGAAAGGCTGTACCAGCCGGCATTCCCACCAACAATGGATGAGTGTCCCCTTTTCCCCACATCCACGCCAGCACTTGTTGTTCTTGCTCTTTTGAATAGGTGCCAGTCTCTGTGGTGTAAAGTGGTATCTCATTGTTGTTTTGATTTGCATCTCTCTGATGATTAGTGATGATGAGCATTTTTTCATATGTTTTTTGGCCATTCGAATTTCTTCCCTTGCTGAAGTTTCTGTTCATTTCTTGTCCCCATTTTTTGATGGGGTTGTTTGTTTTCTTCTTGTAAAGTTCTACCAGTGCCTGATATATCCTGGATATTAACCCTTATCAGATGGGTATTGGGTGAATATTCTTTCCCATTCTGTGGACTGCTTTTGTATCTTAGTCACTGTTTCTTTTGAGGTGCAGAAGCTTTTCAGTTTCATGTAGTCCCATATGTTTATCTTTTCCTCTAGTTGCTTTGTTAGTGATGTTTCACCTTTGAAGATGCCTTTAGCTTCAATGTCGTGGAGGGTTTTTCCTATGTTTTCTTCAATGTACTTTATGGATTCAAGTCTGATATTGAGATCTTTAGTCCATTTTGATCTGATTTTTGTGCATGGTGTTAGACACAGGTCCAAATTCATTTTTTTACATGTTGCTGCCCAGTTTTCCCAACACCACTTGTTGAAGAGGCTTTCCTTACTCCATTTTAGACTCATTGCACCTTTATCAAAGATTAAATGATCATGTGTTTGAGGTTGGGTGTCAGGATACTCTATTCTATTCCATAGGTCCACAGGTCTGTTTTTATTCCAATACCATGCTGTTTTAATTACTACTGCCTTGTAGTACAGTTTGAAGTTGGGAAAGGTGATGCCTCCCATCTTCTTTTTCCCGAGGATTGCTTTAGCTATCCTTTGGGGGTTTATTGTTCCATACAAATTTCAGGAGCGTTTGGTCAATTTCTTTGAAGAATGTCATCGGTATCCTTATAGGGACTGCATTGAATCTGTACAGAGCTCTAGGGAGTATTACCATTTTGACAATGTTGATTCTCCCCATCCATGAACAGGGAATGTGTTTCCATTTTCTTGTGTCCTCTTTTATCTCTTGGAGCAGTGTCTTGTAGTTTTCTTTGTACAGGTCCTTTACATACTTGGGTAAGTTGATTCCTAGGTATTTGATTTTCTGTGGCACAATTGTGAATGGAATTGTTTCCTTAATATCCCTTTCTTCTGTTTCGCTATTTGTATATAGGAAAGCCACTGACTTTTGGGTGTTGATTTTGTATCCTGCCACTCTACTATATGCGTCTATTGTTTCTAGGAGTTTTTTGGTAGAGAGTTTAGGGTTCTCTAGGTATAATATCATGTCATCTGCAAATAATGATAGCTTGACTTCTTCCTTTCCTATCTGGATGCCCTTGATGTCCTTTTCTTCTCTGATTGCTATGGCAAGTACTTCCAGTACTATATTGAATAAAAGAGGTGAGAGGGGGCAACCTTGTCTTGTCCCTGATCTCAGGGGAAGGCTTTCAACTTTTCCCCATTGAGAATGATGCTTGCTGTGGGCTTTTGGTAGATGGCTGTAACTATCTTGAGGAAAGTCCCTTCAATTCCCATTTTCTGGAGGCGTTTTAATCATGAACGTGTGCTGGATCTTGTCAAATGCTTTTTCTTTGTCTATTGAAAGGATCATATGGTTTTTTATTTTTTCTTTTATTGATATGATGTATTATGTTGATTGACTTGCGAATGTTGAACCATCCTTGCATTCCCGGGATGAATCCAACTTGGTCATGATGTATAATCTTCCTGATGAGTCTTTGGATTCTGCTTGCTAGTATTTTGTTGAAGATCTTAGCATCCGTGTTCATCAGGGATATTGGTCTGTAGTTTTCTTTCTTTGTGTTGTCTCTCCCTGCTTTGGGTATCAGGGTGATATGTGCCTCGTAGAAGCTGTTTGGGAGTGTTTCTGTTTCTTCTATTTCCTGGAAGAGCTTGAACAGGACTGGCAGTAGGTCCTCCTTAAAGGTTTGGTAGAGTTCACTAGGGAATCCGTCTGGACCTGGGCTTTTGTGTTTGGGAAGTCTTTTAATTACTGTTTCTATTTCCTCAATGGTGATAGGCTTATTCAGGTATTGGAGGTCTTCTTGTTTCAGCCGTGGGAGGTTATAGGACTTCAGGAATTGATCCATTTCTTCTAGATTCTCATGTTTCACGGCATACAGGCTCTCAAAGTAATCTCTGATGATCTTTTGGATTTCTGTGGTTTCTGTTGTGATGTCACCGTTTTTATTTCTGATTCTGTTTATTTGGGTTCTCTCTTTCCCTGTCCTTACAAGTCTTGCCAATGGTTTGTCAATCTTGTTTATTTTTTCAAAAAACCAGCTCTTGGTTTCATTAATCTTTTGGATTGTTTTTTTGGTTTCCAACTCATTGATTTCCTCTCTAAGTTTTATTATTTCCTTTTTTCTGCCTGGGTTGGGCTCCTTTTGTTGGTCTTTTTCTAATGTCTTCAGCTGTGTAGTCAGGTTATTTATGTGGGCCCTTTCTTGTTTCCTGATGAATGCTTGCAGGGCTATAAACTTCCCTCTTAACACGGCTTTTGCCGTGTCCCACAAGTTCTTATAATTGGTATCTTCATTTTCATTTATTTCCAGAAATCTTTGGATTTCCTGTTTGATTTCTTCTATCACCCATTTGTTGTTCAGCAGTGAGCTGTTCAGTTTCCAGGTGTTTGGTTTGACTCCCTGTTTTTGCGCACGGTTAACTTCCATTTTCAGTGCATCATGGTCTGAAAAGATAGTTGACACAATTTCTATCTTTTTAATTTTATTGAGGTATGCTTTGTGGCTCAGCATGTGGTCTATCTTGGAGAATGTTCCATGTGCACTAGAGAAAAATGTGTATTCAGCTTTTTTGGCATGAAAAGCCCTGTATATATCCACTAGCTCTCTTCCCTTCCATTTCTTCCTTCAGGTCCAATATTTCCTTGGTGAGTTTCAGTCTTGTTGATCTATCCATCGTTGATAGGGCAGTGTTGAAGTCTCCAACTATTATTGTGCTACAGTTAATGTCTTCTTTGAGGTCTCTTAGCAGTTGTTTTATGTATTTTGCTGACCCCTCATTGGGTGCATATATGTTTAGTAGTGTAATTTCTTCCTGGTGTACATACCCCTTAATTAATAAGAAGTGGCCTTCGTTGTCCCTTCTAACCTTTTTAAGCCTGAAGTCTATATTATCTGATACTAATATGGCCACACAAGCTTTTTGGAGGAGTTGTTTGCATGGAGAATGGTCTTCCAACCTTTGACTCTGAGTCTGTGTTTGTTCTGCTTATTCAGATGCGTTTCTTGTAGACAGCAGAATGTTGGGTTCAATTTTTTAATCCATTTTGTCACTCTGTGTCTCTTAATTGGTGCATTTAGACCATTGACATTGAGAGAGATTATTGTCATTGGATTTTGTGCCATCTTTCTTTTTGTGTTTGTTGTGCTTATGGGTTTGGTCGCATTAGAGTAGACCCTTCAGTCCTTCTTTTAAAGTTGGTTTTGAGTCCATGAAGTTCCTGAGTTGTTGCTTATCCATGAAGTTGTGTATCTTTCCTTCATATCTGAATGTGAGCCTGGCCGGATAAAGAATTCTCGGTGAAGCCTGCAGTTCATTGAGCCTTTTCGCAATATCCCACCATTGTTTTCGGGCTCGGAGTGTTTCATCAGAGAAGTCTGCTGTAAATCTTAGAGATGTTCCTTTGTATGTGATTTCCTTCTTTGATCTTGCTGCTTTCAGTATTCTATCCCTATCTATAGTTTTTGTCATTTTTATTAAGATGTGTCTTGGAGTATTCTTGTTGGGGTTTTTTTAGCTGGTATCCTACGGGCCTCTTGGATCTTGAGGCAAGCATTCTTTAGTTCCGGGAACTTTTCAGCAATGATGGCTTTGACAGTTTCTTCTTCATCAGGGTTTTCTTCTTGCCCTTCTGGGACCCCAATGATCCGTATGTTGTTTCTTCTGGCTTCATCTCGATTATCTCTTGTCTGTTCGGTAATTGTGAGCCTTTTTTCTATCTTTTGGTGTTGTGTACAGAATCTTTGGAACTCGTCTTCGAGATCACTAATTCTTTCTTCAGTAGCTATTATTCTGCTATGATGGCCTTCCACTGTGTTTTTTTATTTCATTTACCTCATTTTTAATACCTGTCATTTCCCTTTGCATTTTCCTCACTTCTGCTATCATGTCCTCTTGTATTTTATTGATTTTGCATTCCATTGCTTCTTTGAATTCCTTTTGAATCCTTAACAGTTCTTTCCGAAATTCTTTTTCAGATAGGTTATGCAACTCATTGGTATTGCTTGACTCATCTGGACCAGTGACTTCACTCACAGAGCTTGATGGAATTTTGCGTTGCTTTACCATTATGACTATTGTAGGTTGCAACTGTGAGTTCTTGGGTGACTAGATAGTACAGTTAGTAGGGGTCTGGTCTGTTTGAAGAGTTTGGGTGGGTAGCAAGGATGTAGGAACCAAGGTTCACTGGTACCTCATGCAAGGTAGGTAGTGAGAGGGTCGCGTGGGCGGCCGCTAGCATCCGCGTGGTTTTGAGTTTTGGGATGTTCCCAGAAGCTCAGGGCGCATGGGTCGATCGGGCTGGAACCAAGGCACTTTGCCTTGGTTCCTGTTGATGGAGTTTCCGCTCTTCCCTGGGGCAGCTTGGGGTCCAGCGGACGCAAGAATTACACACACACCTGTGGGGGAGTCGAGGCGTTTCCCGGGAACTCAGGGCGCACAGGTCGGGGTCAGTCGGGCTGGAACCAAGGCACTTTGCCTTGGTTCCCGTTGATGGAGTTTCCGCTCTTCCCTGGGGCAGCTTGGGGTCCGCGGAGACGCAAGAATTACACACGCACCTGTGGGGGAGTCGAGGCGTTTCCCGGGAACTCAGGGCGCACGGGTCGGGGTCAGTCGGGCTGGAACCAAGGCACTTTGCCTTGGTTCCCGTTGATGGAGTTTCCGCTCTTCCCTGGGGCAGCTTGGGGTCCGCGGGAGACGCAAGAATTACACACGCACCTGTGGGGAGTCGAGGCGTTTCCCGGGAACTCAGGGCGCACGGGTCGGGGTCAGTCGGGCTGGAACCAAGGCACTTTGCCTTGGTTCCCGTTGATGGAGTTTCCGCTCTTCCCTGGGGCAGCTTGGGGTCCGCGGAGACGCAAGAATTAAACACACACCTGTGGGGGAGTCGAGGCGTTTCCGGGAACTCACGGCGCACGGGTCGGGGTCAGTCGGGCTGGAACCAAGGCACTTTGCCTTGGTTCCCGTTGATGGAGTTTCCGCTCTTCCCTGGGGCAGCTTGGGGTCAGCGGAGACGCAAAGAATTACACACACACCTGTGGGGGAGTCGAGGCGTTTCCCGGGAACTCAGGGCGCACGGGTCGGGGTCAGTCGGGCTGGAACCAAGGCACTTTGCCTTGGTACATTTGATTGTTTTAAATAATTACCAATAATATCTTAAAAGTAAATAATTAACATAGAAGGAATAATAATAGAGGCTTATATTCAAAAGGGAAGTATAAATGATGATTTAGACAGTTTTTCGATTTCCTACTCCTTAGTGATGAAATAGGAAAATATCACATAAGAAGTTTACTTAAAGCAACTTAGAGCAACTAGTTATAATTTCAGTCAGGAAATACAAAATATTGCTAGATACTAACTCCTAGCATAGATATATCTTACAGTCATAATATTATGTGCCATTGCTGTAATCTATTATGACCTGAAAATTTATAAAAATGTTTGTTCATATGCGACTGCATTGTAGATTATATAAAAGATAATACAAAATAGGAGGTTGTATGAGCAATGAAGTATATCCAAATTAATCATCTTGAGTAATTCATAAAAATATAATCGAATTTATTTCTATTCATGGTTTACGTTTTACTCCAAAATAAATTTTCATAGTCATTTAAATTTGTTTAATAGGATATTTTTGGGACTTAGAAATCATGGCCAATATTAGAGAATATAATGAAATATGAAATAAGATTCTAATATACGTAATGAAATATAAAAGAAATGCAAACATCCATCCAGGAAATTGAAAAGCATAATCACCCAAAAGAGTTGTTATCTAGAATTCATCACATTCATTGCTCCAGCCATGGTTAAAGACACACTCAAAATAAGTCACACATTCCCTTTTGAAAAAGTTGTACAGATTAAATACAGTGTAATTATCACTGAGAGTATAAAATTTGGGCAGTTCTTCAAGATAAGCTCTTACTAATGTCCCTGGCACATGATTCGGGAGAAAGACACCACAGCTTCAACAGCTTCAGCTCAGAACCCACTACTTCATGTCACTAATTTCTAACGTAAAGTAGATTAATGAGATTAGACCTTTCTTTTTAGCCAATCCAACTCTTTTTTCTTTAATTTTTTAATATACCAACATGAAATATACAATTACAAAGATGTTGATGTTTGGGTTTTAGTGATACAGTGTTCTAGCACCCATCCCTCCACCAGTGCCCACCTCCCACCACCAATCTCCCCTGATTCCCTCCCTCTCCCCCAGCCTGCCTCTATGGCAGGCACTTTCCTCTCTCTCTCTCTCTCTCTCTCTCTCTCTCTCTCTGTCTCTCTGTATCTCTCTTCCTTCTCTTAAACATAGTGGCTTGCAATAAATACAGAGGTGATCATGTATATCCCTTTGCCTACATTCAATGCTCAGCTCTAGGCTGGTATTATAATTCCCAATGATTATTAGCAAACTGTTCTATTCTCTGTCTCATTTTTTTGTTTGTTTTTTGGGGTTAGTCACACCCAGCAAAGCTCAGGGGTTATTTCTGGCTCTTTGCTCAGGGAATTACTCCTGGCGGTGCACAGGGGACCATATGGGATGCCAGGGATTTAACCTGGGTCGGCCACATGCAAGGCAAACACCCTACCTACTATGCTATCGCTCCAGCCCCCATTCCCTGTCTTACCTAACCTCTGACTCTCACACACTTGCAGTAGATTCCGCCCACTGACAAGACCTCCTGATCCTTGTTTTGCCTGGCTTTGGATATTGGTATTATGCTATTTTTTTATAAATAGCATGTATTTATAGATAAATGCAGTCATTCTATATCTGTCCTTTCCTTCTGGCTAATTTCTCTCACATGATCCTCTGCATGTCCATCCATTTATAGGCAAATTCCATAACTTCATTTTTCCTAATAGCTGTGTAGTATTCCATTGTGTAGATGTACCACAGTTTCATAATCCAGTTGTCTGTTCTTGGGCACTTTGGTTGTTTCCATATCTGGCCAATGTGAATAGTGCTGCTATGAACATAGAAATGCAGATGATGTTTCTGCTGTGGGATTTTGGCTTCCCAGGGTATATTCCCAGGAGTGGTACTGCTGGGTCAAATGGAGCTCAATTTCTAATGTTTGGAGGAATGTCCACATTGTTTTCCAAAAAGGCTGTACCAGTCAACATTCCCACCAACAATGAATTAGAGTTCCCTTCTCTTCTCACCCATGCCAGAACTTACTGTTCTTGCTCTTTTGGATGTGTACCAGTCTCTGTGGTGTGAGATGATATCTCATTGTTGTTTAGATTTCATCTCTTTGCTAATTAAAGATGATGAGTATTTTTTTCATATGCCTTTTGGGTATTCTAATTTCTTCTTTTTGGAAATTTCTGTTCATTTCTTCACCCATTTTTGGATGAGGTTGGCTGTTTCTTCTTGTATAGAAGTGCCTGATATATCATAGATATTAACCCCTTATCAGATGTATATTGGGTGAATATTCTTTCCTATTCTGTGGATTGTTTTTGTATCTTGGTCACTATTTCTTTTGAGGTAAAGATGCTTTTTAGTTTCATGTAATCCCATATGTTTTATCTTTGCTTCCAATTGCTTTGTTAGTGGTGTTTCATTTTTGAAGATACCTTTAGCTTCAATGTTTTGGGTTGAAGGGTGAAGGGTGAATGTGAAGGGTTTTTCCTATACTTTCTTTGACGTGCTTTATGGATTAAGGTTTTGATATTGAGATATTTGATCCCTTTTTATCTGAATTTTGTGCAAGGTGTTAGAGGTTCAAATTAATTTTTTACATGTAGCTGCCCAGTTTTCCCAGCACCACGTGTTGAAGAGACATTTCTTGCTCCATTAATAATTTTTTCTCCTTTATCAAAAATTACAAATTCATCTACTTGAGGATGTGTGTCAGGATACTAAACTCTATTCCATAGGTCCACAGGTCAGTTTTTACTCCAATACCATGCTGTTTTAATTACTACTGCTTTGTAGTACAGTTTGAGGTTGGAAAAGTTGATACTTCTCATCTTATTTTTCTCAAGGATTGCTTTAGCTATTCGTGGGGGTTTATTATTCCATACAATTTCCAGGCGTGTTTTAGCCTGTCCAACTCTTGGCTGTGAAACAATTCCCTGATATACAAAGATCAAAGTTAAGTGACTTGAGATGTTAATAGGTTATATTGTCCTATTCTGATTGCTTGAGAAAACAATAAAGAATAGATTTGTTTAAATCAATTTAGGAGAGGGCTGGTACAGGGGTTGCCTTGCACAGAACTGACCCTGTTTTGATTCCTGGCCTTATAAATGGTAAGCACAGAGTAAGGAAAACAGTCCTAAATACCCCTGGGTGCAGCTCTAAAATACACAAAATATCTAGTAGTTGACAAAAAATACTCATTTTAGAAAAAAAAAGATAAAGGAGAATAAAATCACCAAATTAGACAGTTCTAATGGAAAATACAAAGTAAATAGCTCTACTCATGTCAGTAATATCCAAAGTATAAATAAACAATGTTTTCTTTCATAAATAGAGATTGGTAGAGGACATAAAAATATTTGGATATTGGGCTGGAGAGATAGTACAGTGAGCACAGCACTTGGTGTAACCGTGGCCAAGCTGGGTTCAATCCCTAGCACTGTACGGTCCCCTGAACCTTCCTAGGAGTTCCCTGAGCACAAAGCTAGAAGTAAACTCTAAGAACAGCTGGGTTTGGGCACAGTCAAAATAAATAAATAAGATAAAATATTGAAGTATTTGTTGCTTATAAGAGACTTGTAAGAGAATACGTGGAAGTGAATATGCAAAATAAAAATATATATTAAATGCAACTTTTATAATAAAGCTGACAAAGCTATATAAATATTTGGAAACTTGATTAAAAACAAAAAGACTTACTAGATGATAGATCAGTTCATAACGATAAAATTTCTGCTCAGTAGGAACTCATCAAAATTCAAATTTATATATATCTACTATCATAGCTTCAAATGTATAAGAATAATAATAATCTTTTCTTATAGGAATCACCAACAAATACCATGACTTAGGCTCCTTCATCTTTGAAAATTATTTCCAGATTTTATTATTCTTTCATAAACTATATGCCATCTTTATGATCCTCCTAACACTATACTGTTTTAAAGTCCTTCTTTTACAATTTTGTCCTCTTTCTCATTGCCACATAGGTACATAGTCATATACTAGATATTTTCTTTATAATCATTAACTGTACAACTGGAACTCATTTATAACATTTTTTTCAATGTTCTGTGATTCAAAAAAACAGCTTCATATCTTTTTTAATCTTTTATCCTGTTTCCACAATTTCAACATTTCTATCCCAGCACTGTGAGGCCATTGTGGCCATGATCCTTTTACATTTTTTTAAAATTATAAATCTCCATTTAAAGTCATGATCGATAGCTTTAAACCAGCTTTGAATGCTACAGTCCAACTGCATTTCCGTAGTATCTTACCTTCTCTTCTAGGTGTCTGTTTTATACTCTTTACCTTAATCTTCACATTTCAAATTATTTCTCTACATTTCCTTCCTTTCAGTAGATATCATTTCTTATTTGCAGATAACACAGGAGTGCCTGTAAGTATCTGATACCACATTTGTTCACACATGTAAGAATATACTCTCGCTGCATAGATTCTTTTCTGCGTATATCATTCTGTGTTAACTGTCCAGCCTAACACAGGATAACCTTCTGCCTGAAGTATAGATGTAGGCTTTCTTAAATAGTCATTGAAAATATTTAAAATACTTTAACATTTCCTCAGAACTAATCACATTTCATTACTTCATCAAAATTGCTTAGAAATTCCTTGTTATGAAATCCAATAATTGATTCTCAATTCTTAGCTCACTGAAGCCACTGGTATCTTGTATCAATAATTTCCCTCTTATCCAGAGATAAACTATCTTTACACATAATCCAAGAAATCAGACACTTCTGTATCTTAGTGACATTCCCCTCATATTTTCTCATTTTCTTCTTCTCTATCAATCTTCTAAATTTGTATTTCCCCATGGCTAAAATTATTTCAGATCTTTCCATGTCTTTATTTGCATTCATCTCCTTTGGGTCACATTGTTCCAAACAATATTTGTAAACTGAACTGATAAGTTGGGTTTTATTGTAAAGTACTTTCTTTATGTAGAATATTATGCTAAAATAATAAAGATGCATAGTATAGTCTGGGAGAAAATACCTAAAATAGCCATATATAATTAGATGTTGTTATTAAAATTTTACAAATAACTCTTGAAACCAACAATATGATGTTATCTTCAACAATTTGACTCCATTGGCAAAGAAAACTGAAGCAAAAGAAAACAAAGACTATATGAAACTAAAGTATTTATGACATTGTAGAAGAAACTATGGTCAAAAAAAAGATACATGCTGAATGGGAAAAATAATACAAAGCACATACTTGACAAAGGACTAATTTCTAAAACATAAATAATCAACATAAAGAATAAAAAACAACTCCATCAAAGTGGAGAAAGAAGATGAATAGATATTTCCTCAATAAAGACATACAGATGGATATAGGTATATTAAAAGGTGTTCACAATCACTGCTTATCAATGAAATGCAAACCAGAACATTAGCAAGATAATAAAAAATCAGAAAGATCAGCTTATATGGAAAAGTCAGACATAACCATTGCTAGTGTGATATAATATAAAAGCAGTCTTCACTATTAATGGTACTATTGGTAACTATAGTGGGTTTGTAAATTAGTTCAAACTTTACTCAAAAAGTATGGAGACTTTTAAATAATTAACAATAGAATGACTGTATGATTCTATGATTTTCTTCTTTGCATCTATACCAAGAAGACAAAAACATTCATTAAGAATATATATTTGCACAAGTATATTAAATGCAGTTCTACATACCATAGTCAAGAAATAGAAATAACCCTTGTTTAATTGGCAGATTAGTGAATAAGGAAATTTTGTTGGAACAATGTATATATTGAACTATCATTATCAATATGGTAAATCAAGTCACTTCAATAAATATGGAAGGGAGAGAAATTGCTACATTACACAATGGAACACTTCTATGAGAAAAGATAAAATAAGTTTTGCTACAATGTGGAAGGAATTAGGAGGATTCAAACAAAGTAAGTCAAAGAGAAGTTAACTGTCAAATGATCTGACTTATGTGTGAGCAATAAAGAAGAAAGCAAGGAAATGAACAGTGTCCAATGAAATGAATCCTTAAATACAAAGTGGGGTGATTTTGTGAGGATGAAACTGAAGGGTGAGGGAGCAACTGGGATGATGAGAATAAACTTAGGGTGGAGTAGAGAGAGACTGGGACTTCTGGTAGTTGTGGAGAGGTAACATTGAGCACCAAAGGCATAATCATCCACACTATACTAAAACATGATACTCAATAATAAAATTTTATAAAGCTTCAGCAGTGAAAAAAATTAAAAACAACTCAAGAAGAAGTGCTTAATAGATGAAGAACTACTTCACCAAAGAAGATGTATGAATGGATGTCAAATGTACATATGAAAAGATGCTCTGTATTTGATATCATTAGTGACACAAAAATGACACTATATACTGACTAAAATAGAAAAAATTCTGGAAATACTGGGGAGGAGATGAAGTGACACAATCTTTCATTCACTAACAGTCTGAAGGGAGGTGTTGGAGTCAATTTGAGAGAGAGTGTGACAGTTTCTTCAAAGGCTAAACATGGTCTTAGATTAGCCTATAATCAAGATTCTTGTCATCGGGTCCAAAGGAATCAAAAACTTATGACCAAATAAAAATCTGCACATAGTTATTTACAACAGATTTATTCATTGTTCCAAAACAAAGAGACAATCAAGATGTCCTTTAGCAGGTGAGGGATAAATAAAGTTTGCTACATCTGGCTCCATCTGGAATATTATTCTATTCTAAAATAAATTAATATTTGTCACCAAAATAGTTGAAGAACCAATAAACATATTGTAAGTAAAATGAAGTCAATTTGAAAAGACTATATAATCCCAGATTCTAAAAATTTACATTCTGGAAAAAGCAAAACTATGGAGATAGTAAAAAAAAAGTCTGATTTTTGTCAGACAAGTTTTATACAGGAAACTTTAGGGCAATGGGACTGTTCAATGAGATACTGTAATTTTTGATACATTAATTATATATTTATCAGTTTCTCTAAAACCTACAACACCAAGAGTTAAAACCAATGTAAATTATAGGCTTTGAGAAGTAATGATTATTAAATGCATGACTATGAGATGTAAAGAATTCTGGTGTTAAAGAAGACCAAGTGTGTTTTCATTTGTATGTTAGAGAAGGTATATGGAATGAAGTCTTCTATACTCTTTGTTAATTTCCTTCCATGAACTTTAAATTGCTCAAAAATGTCTTCTTTTAAAAGTACAAGCAGAATGCTGCTTCTTTTTCCTTTCATTTTTATTTTTGGGGGCACCACTGCTCAGGGTTTACTCCTGGCTTACACTGAGGGATCACCCATGGCAAGGCTCAGGCGAACATACATGATGCTGAAGATTGAACCTGGGTCAGCCACCTGCAAGGCAAGTGCCCAGCCAAAATAGTGTTGCTCTGATTCCCTCTTTTATTATTATTTTTTAAAATATTGAGCCACAACTGTCAGTGCTCGAAGGCTCTGTGCTCAGAAATCACTCTGGTCTCCTGGTGGGACCCAGAGACTATGCAGATTTAATATCAAACCTGAGAACAGCAGTATTTAAAGCATGATGTTCATGCAAAAGATACACATAACAACCTCTTAATGTATGTATTGTAATCCACAATGTGGAAGGGAAGGACAAGAGAAAGAGAGAGAGAGAAAGAGAAAGAAATTAAGAACCTGCCACAGAGGCAGGATAGGGAGGGGGGGGGAATCTGGGACATTGGTGGTGGGAAATGGGCATTGGTGGAGGGCGGGATGCTGGAACACTGTATGACCGAAACCCAAATATGAACATCTTATGAACATCTTTGTAACTGTATATTTCATGGTGGTATAATAAAATATTAAAAAATAAAGCATGATGTTCCCAATGCCTTACCTATTTGGCCCAAGAAAGTACAAATTTCACAACATTTATATAGAGCCCCCTGGATCTTATACATTTGTAATCCCATATGATAGCATGAGCAGGCACACAAATTAAGAAGCACAAGAAGCACAATAATTTCTTAAAGTAATTATATTCTTCACTCACATTTTCAAAAGAACATTAAATACTCACAATTAATAAAACAAAATCATACTTCCAAAATGTCCATTTCACTCCTGGCTACTAATTTTCCCTAGTTCACTGTGGAAATCCTACAGGGCAAGATTCTTTCCATCCTCTGTTTGGGTCTTTCTACTCTCTCTCCTTGTCAGTGGTTTTAACACATTATTATGTTGTGCCATTAAACTCACATTTAGAAAGCAAAGTACCCTTCTCTTTTGGGGTGGAGACAAAAAGGGTGCATGTTTTACATTTCTTGTTGGAGGGATAAGGTTGTGAATACTCTCAGATGACTTTGTTTTATCTTGTCACACAAGGAAAAGAGGTGCTATGACTTTGTTACTGAATGAATGAATATGTAAGGGACAAATGCTCAAAACCCTCAGGTTTTCAGAGCCATACTGAATCAATCTTTACACAATCTTTACTGAATTTCTACCCGGAGGCAGATGCACCATCCACCTGGCAAATACCACATTTTGCTTTACAAACTAATGGATGCCTTTTCCAATGCAAGTTTGAGCATGACAGTGAATATGGAAAGTGCCGAGTTTTGTGAAAACAGAGATGTGAAATAAAAAAATGAGTAAAACGCATCAGACTACTTTTGATATGTTTTGAGACATTCCAAAGGAATGTCCATAGACTGCTGAATATGTCAACGGAATTTAAGGTCTGAACTGGAATTGTAATTTAACAGGTAGGAAAAGTCATGACATTGAGCAAGAACATGTGTGCAATAAAGTGATAGAGTCTTGCCATAAAAAAAATTACACTGCATAAAGTGTGGCTGGTGAAACACAGCTACAGAAATTACAAGCAAAAGATCATGAAGATCTGTGATCAAAAAAACTGAACCCTATTTATGACTCAATAATTACAATGAAATTTGACCTTGACTTCGGTGGCTCGCAGCCAGTGGTGTAGGGAAGACTAAATGAGTTAAGAGGAAGTAGGTGTGAGCAAGCTTACAAGAGCAATGAGAAAAATATACTCGGAAGGGTTTGCAGGAACACAAAACCTGCAATTAACCAGGTCATGCTTATTAGTTAGGTCCATGGTATGAGATTTCAGTGAAAGGAAAGTGTCCTATAGACTGAAGACATTAGGAGAGGATTTTAAAAAGAAGGGGGTAAATATTTCTAACGACTGAAGCATGAAGCATTGGATTTGGATGGCTGTGGTGGGAGATGAAGGGGACAGATGAAAGAGATATGAAATAAAAGAAAAATGAAAAGAAAAAAGATACAGTATGATGCAGCCTAATGATACGTCTAAAATCACTTAAAATTCCACTTGCAATATTAATTTTCTGTGCTTTTTCTATACACTTTAGTTAAATCAACTTTGAGTGAGCAGCAGTAAAATGATTGCCATCAACTGATAATTGCTTTGGTTTAGCTCAATAACCATTCTTTTAAAACCATTATTATATTTAGTATTGATCTGTGTCCTTGTTAATTGTCTCAGCAGACAATCATGAAAGCAGTTAACCAAGACACAAAATGCACACTTAGTGCTCATATTCTTTAGGCAAGGGAATGACAAGATATGGAAAAAATGAATAAAACTCCATTGTAGAAATGTTCTTCTTAACCTATGAATGAATATAAAAGAGAGAAAAGGAACTTTATCTAATATTTTACATCACACTTCAATTCTAAGACCACACAATGGAATTTATTAACATCCAACTTATTAAAGTTTTATATTGGCTTTTTATTAGTAATGCTAATGTTTTACTAATACTATTACACTTTCGTTCACAAGTTAACTAAATAACCAGTCTCTCTAAGCTATATTTTAACATTTTAATTATCTTTCTGAAGTAAGTTAAGCTATCATTGTATCATTCTACGTTGCAGGACTCCTAAAAGCTCTGCATCTGCCCTATATTGCCTCCTGCAGGTCACTTCGTAGATAGGGAGGGTAGTTTAGCTGTGGCAGTTTATCTGACCATGTATTCTGTACTGACTGGTATAAATATTCTCTCATGCTACCACAATCATCGTGGGACTAGCTAGATCTTACCAGAATATTTGCCTGGCCATGTTGGATCTCTAAGTAATTCAACCAGAGAGAAATGCTGTTTGCCTCCAAGCAAGCAAGCATGGCTCTCTGATAACTCAAAGGCAACTAAAATACAAAACTACAAGATTCTTGTGAAGGCTTGGAGAAATATTTAACTAGCATTAGTATAGTCTTTGGTATAGAGGCATGCCATCTCAGAAACCCCCTTCTCTACCCTATAAAGGCATTTCCAGGCAGATCTGGGCTCAAGACATTAGATGAGGTGCTGGGAGAAATTACCTGAGTGCATTTGACCCTCCCTAGCCAGGGGAAGTTACATTTAGCTTACAGTTCCTCCCAGCTCTGCTAGGGAGGCTTTGAACCAGCTCTGGGTTCTTGTAAACAGCCAGAAGGTCTCCTGAAGTGCGACATTTCTATAGAGCTGTTTTCCTGTTTTCATCTCTAGATAGTCCAGCCCAGAATGGGTCCGGCTGGAAAGTTTGCGCTGATTTCTATCCATAAAATAAGCTGCAAGAAGAAGGAAGCTCTCCTTTTGCCATTTCAGCTTCCCTTGGTGTTTTGCTTCTCCGTCCTCTCCATTCTCTGTTGGGCCTCAACACGTGGTGGTAGCCATCTTGGCCTACACATAGCTGGGGCCTAGCTGGGAACCAAGAGTCTGGAGGTTTTCCCTCTCTTAGGTTGCATATCAGAACCTGTGATAGTAAAGCCCTTTTTAAAACTGCATCGGATTCCTGAGTTTTCATCCATTCCCCACTGGTTTCGGAGGTAGAAGGGAACTCGCTTCCTGGCACTGTTGGGGACCCCAGTGGGTTCCCCGACAATTCTATGTAATCTGCATATATCAGAAGTCACAGAAGATTGCTATCTCTTAAAAAGCCATGTCTACAGTCACTTCTCTACAACTGAATTTCTTACTTATACACACCTAAAACAGTCAATATATAAAATGTCTGGATTATATGAAGGTTCTTTTGGGGGACTATAATGAAAGGTCTATTATATAGTTTGTATAAAAGTACACTTTGTGAAAACTGCTAGGGTTTGTGTTTCATTAATTTCTCAGTATTAGAAAATTATCTGTGTAACATATTATAGTCTTAAGGTGACTATAAAACAAAATAAACTTCATATACGTTTTTTGTATAAGTATCAATAAATTACAATGCTCTATACCTCTATTTGATAAACAAAAAGGAAGTGAATAGACGATCAAATGAAAAAAAAGGGGGAGGAGACCTTTCCAGTGTCACATAATTAACAGGAACCAGCAACTTCTGAATGATTCTAAGTCTACTTCACTGATACAATTTCATATTTATACTGGAATTTTACTGCTATGCATCAAGAAATGAACTTCCAAAGTCATGTGCACTTTATGGAAGTTGAAGATACTGACATTTAAAAATTATTTATTAATAATAGCTATTATATACTTAATAGTTACTATTTCAACCTTATACTTATCTTGAGCAAAATCCCAAATTTTTCCAAATTTACACAACACAAAAACATGGATAACCCTTTGTGTAAGGCAGATAAACACCATTAAATCTTGATAATTTGTACCTGGACTGGCATAGTTGTCATGCTATTATAATTTTCAGATGCAGCAGAACAAAACACTAGGTTGGTAATTACCTGGAAATAACGTGGGTGGTCACATATAAAAATATTTTATAAAGAACTCCATGTTCCCACCCAAAACTAATACAGAATATACAATTCTCAAAGTTTGGAAAAAGCATAATAAAAACTCATTGGGAAGAGACTTGGAGTGATTTCAAGCATTCTGCTACTTGTCAGAGGCAACATATCTTGAGCTGCTCCTATTTTAATACTTGATGACTGGATCTAGAATTATTACAAATGTTACTTATGAATGCTGTACAAGGATGTTAGGAACTGTACCAAAATAAATTCACTTAGCAAGCCTGTTTGGTATAAAATACTGGGAATGAAAATATTATGTTGATTTTCAAAATATTCTGGGGAATAAGGACTAGGAAGGGAATAAAGAATAGAGAATGCTGTACCAGGACTTGTAGAAACAATTCAAGATACACCAACACGGTTGTAGAAATATTTCAAATACAATTTTCATCCTTTAGTTCTCAGTTGGTCAACATTAATTATTTAAGGAAACGCAAACTTCTAGAATTTTAGATATATGCTTTTCTTAATAACTTGAGATATCTTATTTTGATTTGTATTTCCCTAATCATGAGACTGGATTCAATCCAAAAGAAAGTACTAAATACAGAGTGATTTCACATGTGGGATTTAATGATACAAAATAAGGAAGCACCAAAGAGCCAAAGACAACATAACTGTTGTGTTGGTCCACAGAACTGTGTTGTATGAAGATGGGAGATGATTGAAAGGAAAAGTCCTGTGAGATCTTGGCAGAAGAAAGCACTCTGGTGACCTATGTGGTATTGCATTAAACCACCACTAGCCCATACTGTAAACCATCACAATCACGATCACGATCTTCCCGTTGATCATCTATTTCCTAGAGCGGGCACCAGTAATATCTCCATATGTCCTGTCTCGTGCCAGTAGAGCCAGGGGCATCGGCTTGCTACAGGAACATAAAGAGCCTCAAACCATTATATTAGGTCATGGGAATGACCTAATATAATTGTTACTGGAATTTGGCATATCATATACAACACGAGAAGCTTGCCAGGCTTGTCGAGCGGGAGGCAAACTCTTTTAAACACCTCCAAATAAAGCATTTATTGATGAACCGCGCTGTGATGGGCTGGTCTGCTGGGTGGAGTTCTGACGAGAGGGAAGTCCATAAGTGGAAAATGGCGGCGCCCGTGGAGGAGGGGTGGTCTGGCTTGTTGTGAGGCTCTACCGAGGTGGTGGGCCAGGGCTAGAACCCGCCATGCCTCCCGACTGCCTCATGAATGGCTGTGCACAGGGAGAGCAAGGAACAGCTCTGCCCCATGTGTGAGAGTCTCTGGACCAGCATACCTGGGCCGGATTGAGGAAAAAGCTGCGACAGGGTGGGTGTCGGTGATCCGCGCTGTGATGGGCTGGTCTGCTGGGTGGAGTTCTGACGAGGGAAGTCCAGAAGTGGAAAATGGCGACGCCCGTGGAAGGCGCCCGTGGAAGTACTGTAAACCATAGTACTTCAATAAAGATTTTTTTAAATGAAAGAAGTACAGTCTATTGCCCAGAGACTTCTAAGGAAGGAATTCCTTACAGGAGTCAGAGATGAAGGTCACCAATCTCTCTTTGCTTCTCATTGTGTGACTACAGGGGTGTGGATTAGAAAGTTAGAATAAACATTCCACCCACCTGAAGACTGCCCTGGCTGTTGACTAGAAAACTGTCCAAAAATTTTTGAACAAACGTGGAGTAAAATTATGTGGCAGCATATTTTCCACATGTCTACATGGTTTCCAGATACATACACACACACAACCCATATTTCTTTCATTTTCCCTAAAGTCATTTTAAAGACGAACAAACCATTTTATTACATTCTAGTATTTTCTCACGAACAGACTGGCTATTTGAATTATTTTGTAGTGTCTAATACACACTACAAAATGTCACAGGTAACTTTGTATAATGATTCTAGAAACTGTCAAAGAGACATTGCATAAAAATGTTTTCGGTGTTTTAATTAGGGAAAATTGCAAAAAGAAAAAGAAAGTTGCATTTGTATCTGATTTGTTTCCAACATTTTTTGTTTTTGCCTATTCTGTCTTCTTCCAACCAATGTTTTCTATTACTTCAGCATGCAAGAAAATCAAGATTAACTATTTGGCACTTTTCCCTGACAATTTTCCCTTGGTTTATGGTCAGTTTTAAGATATTTGAATGTAAGAAAACTTAAAAAATGTGAAGACACAACTTAAAATGTAGATTAATGAAGTTTGATTCTTTAAGTTAAATTTTATATTAATATTAAAATGTGTGATAAAATGCAATAGAGACCGTATAAAAGGAGATTTAAATCATTACCTTCAAGAGGATTGGAAACAGTCGATACTCATCACTCAAGGGTTGCTTTAAATCAGTATAAAATGTTACAATGCAGGTCAAAGTCAAAGTACTGATGCATGTAATTAATACTTAATTCTATTAATTTAACACCTCTTGTGTTTCCAGCTCTCTACTAGGAACTTTATATTTATTGTCACATTTTGCTTTCCTAGCAATTCTATGAAGTAGGTATTATTACTTCTATTCACAGATCATGAATCCAAGACACAGAAGGGTTAATTAGCTTTTTCAAGGTCATGTTACAAGTAAGGGCAAAGCTGGAATTAGAATCAAGCTCTGGTGGAATTCATCATTACCTCCTGCCTTCTACAATGTCACGATGCGATTTCATCTTTAAATCAATTCCCACTTGTTTACTGATGGCAATTCTCCCCTTGCAGGGCTGGGCTCACTCATCACAGTTCCACGGTCTCAACAGTCATTACTATTTTGGAATGCACAGAAACTAGAGGTACCTTTATTAATTATGATTAATAAAGTAACTTATTCAGTGTTTCTGTTATCATATTGACCCAAGAAAATATAAAATAAAGATGATTAAATATAATAAATATTTTGACCACAGGACAATCAAATATGTTTTCTTTACCATACTAGACACCTTGTAAAAGTATCCCTTTATGGAATCTTGTGTTTCATAAATTAATGACAGCCACGCATCCTAATGAATACATTCCTGCTGTGCAATTAAAACAAATCAATATTTTAAATTTTATTTTTAACAAAGTTATTCATAATTTGTTATCACTGTCACTGTCTTCCCGTTCATCATCGATTTGCTCGTGCGGGTACCAGTAACATCTCCATATGTCCTGTCTCATGCAAGTAGAGCCCAAGGGCACCTGCTTGTTCCAGGAACATAAAGAGCCTCAAACCATTCCATCAGGATAATTTGTTATAGATATTCAATATTCTCCCCACCACCATTATTTCCAATTTTTCCAACCACCCCTTAAGTTTGCCCCTATAGCAAACCATCAATAATTTTTTATATTGCTCGTTAGGAATTTGTTGAAAGTAACCAAGAAAGTTTCCTTAGAAGAAAGTTAGTGAAGATTGTTTACTCTCAACATTGAACCATTGATCTCTGTATAAAAGACTACTAAAATGTTGTTACAAGTTAAACCTTCTGTGTTGATATTTTATTAATTGAGATTGGTTGCCTTCTACATTACAGACCATTGAATCTGATGTATTACTCCTGGTTTTTCAGTATTGTAGAGTTTGAGATGTCTCAAGTGGCACAGTTGCTGCTGGCACTCCAGGAAATTCAAAAATTTTAATGGGGTGATAAATTGAAGTTAAATTTTTTAATGGGTAGCAGTTTTCAGCATAAGTGTGACTGCTGGGCCTTCAGGAAGAACAGGGAGATGCAAGTAGGTAGCCCTTCCCTGACTCCATGAAAGCCTGGAGATTTCAGACACAAAATCCACGTACCTCAGCTTTTCAATAGATTCACTTCTGGATGGGGCTCGTCTGAGTAGTGGCATCTAGACTTGTGAACATGGCAGTGATTGTGGAGTGTGAAGATAAAACTATATTTACTCACATTTTACTGACCAATTTTTCTAACTAATGGTTAGATAATTGGATCAACAGAATGTTCATTCTAATATCTTAATTCATAAGGAAAAACACAAGAAACCTTAGTAGCCACCATTTATCTCCTACTCAAAAATAGAAATTTCTCCTACAGAAAATTGGATAAGTTACTCTCCAACCTTTGTGGGTTGATTTGATAAGATGGCTTCTCACTGATTTTCAGAATGCGTGTTTTGTTTTGGGTGCCACATTAAACTGTTCTCAGAACTTACTCCTTGACTATGTCCTCTGGAATCACTCCTGGAGTAGGGGGTGTGTGATAGGAGAATCATATGTGATGTCAAGGATTGAATTTTGGCTGGCCCTTATGCAAGCCAAGCACCTTATTCTCTATATTATCTCTCTGGTCCCATAATGTATTGTTTTGTCTAATACCCAATAGAAACAATCTCCCAATACCTTTTAAAAGTTAGTCTACTGGTGTCACATAAAATAAACCTAATCCACTTTTAATTTTTTTTAAATGCTGTCATCTATAAAGGTAATTACACTGCTTCTTTGACCTTTTTGTCATTAAATAGATTGCATCATGTCTTCAACTGTTGCTCATGTGACACATTCCCCAGAGGTCTCCAAACAAATATTTGTTTTATTGATCACAATCCTTGGTGTTTGCATATAAGCAAAGCTCTCTCTAAAAATTCCTGTCACCAAAATGTTTTGGTTCAATTGGAGACACTGACACATACAGTAATCACACTATATGATAGCAGATGTTGTGACATGACCCTAAGCAGGGGGGCAAAGGTCACTCTGGGGAAGGAAGGCTCTGGAGATGCTATTCCTACATCAAGAACCTGAGACCATTTAGTAGAACAAAACTTGTCATTCCTGGTCAGTAAGATTACTGATAGCTGTTGCTGAGATTCCACCAACTCACAAAAGGTTTGCCATTGCTCTGTATTCACATTTTTCATATTCTGGTTTTTGTTGAATCTGTAGTTCTCTTGGAATTGGTGAAATACTGTTAATTTCTATCAACTACATTTATTCCCCTCAAATTATATAATGCTAGGTGATAATTGTGTTGTTCTAGTCAACCAAATGAGTTTACAAAATTAAGAAAAAACATTCAATTCTTATACTAATTTTAGATATTTCACTCACAAACTATATTTCTAATTAAGACTATGAAAAAGTTGAAGTTGAGAATTGTATTTTCTAAAACTGATTAGTTTTTCTACTTTCCAGAGAAATAATGTTGACCATGTGTCATAACCCAAACTTCATCGAACCATTTCGTAAACAATAACAGGCAAGAGGAAATGTCAAAGTTCAAATGGTATGCTTATATAACACAAAAAGTGGTTACTCCTCATATTTTTTCTCCAAGATGACACAATTGCCTCAGTATGCCATACAACTTTTGCGTAAGTTTACCGAAAATTGATTTATCAGGAAGTCACCCATTGAAGATCCCTGTAGTTTTAACTTATATTCTTTAAATTACCACCTTGATTGATTCTTCTTAGTATATTTAGCCTTATCATTAAGTTTTCATTTGTTTATGCTCTTTCATTCTACCTAGTATCATGTTTGGAGTCTGCCACGAATTTAAAAAAAAGATAATTTTTAAATTACTGAACAATACAAAAAACCCAGCTAATTTTTCTGCAAGTTGTAAAATTTGTCCATATGGGGAGAGAGTAATTTAAGTACTAAGTTGATTTCTACCTTGATTGTCCAATGTGAACATCCATATTTTTTGTAGTTATTAAGAAAATGCCCTCATTCAAACAAAGGGGCTTTACAAACTGAAACATGAGCGATCATCATATGCCAAATGTACTGATCAGTGTAGCTTTTAAATGATACTCATGTTTTATATGACTCATGGCATAGTATGTGAAATCTCAACTGGGCTGGCATGTCTATTTATGAAAGATTAGTTGGGAAAAATTTAAATTTTGTTCTAATTATTCATTTGCACTTCAGCAATAAACAGCATTAGGACTTTTACATGTGTTCACAGGAGCATATGCATCTCTGCATCTGTTTCCTCTCCTTGTATTAATCTTTAGTGTCGCTTTATTTATTTTTGAGGCTTAAATGGTTTTTATGTAGGCGTGAAAGACTATTCAGAACATTGAGAAGAAACTCTTTTGAGATGTCTGATGAAAGATGACAAATTCTCTGGATCAGCAGTCTCCAGTTGAATTTCTGATTCAGAAATGGAGTCAGGCCAAAGCATCTTAATGTGCAAAATCACTTTCCCTTCTCTTTCTTCCATTAGGATGGCAGTTGGCCTTTGAGCTGCATATGAATGATACTATGTTTCAGCTACTAAATATAAAGTTGATTTATGGGCATTTATGATAGCAGTATAAGGATTATTTATGGATATTATTACTATTATTATTTTGCCAGTAAGCTCTATTTGTTGAATAAAAACAGCCCACTGATAATAAAGGCAAGTATATGGAAAGGGAAGGGTAAAATGTTTGACTAAGAGAATTTAGTAAATTAAATGGAAATTTATGGGTAGGAGACTAGCCAGTACTTTGAGGTGACATTACACTCTTGACATAAATTTATTATTCTATCTTTTCTTTTATTCTTAAGTGTATATTAGCTAAATTTTCTGGTATTTTCTTCTACTCTGCCCATGCCCAAATTCAAGCTTTCCATTAGATCAATTGAGGTTGTCATACCAAATGTATGCCATTCAAATGTACCAAATGTCTATTGCATGTTGCAAAAGAACATTTTAGATGAGGTAGCAAAAGTGAACTAAATGAAGAATGGAAGGAATTAAGAAAGGAACAAAAGAGGGAAGAAGGAAAAGAAAGAAGAAAGGGATAAGAGAAGGAACAAAGAGAGGGAGGAAAGGAGGAGAAAAAGACAGGAGGAAAGGAAGGAAAGGAGGGAGGGAAAGCGGCATAGGCAGGAAGGATTCAAGAAGATAAGGGAAGAAAAATCAGAGGAAGGAAAAACAAAGAGTGTCAATAAGGAAAAGAAAATGAAAGAAAAAAGAGAAAAAGGGATAGGTCAGAGGGAGGAAAGTAAAGAGTAAAATGAAGTATTGTAAGTGTGGACTAATTAGAGAAGTTTTTAACCCCTAACTCTTAATTTAAATATACAGAAGTCAGCTAACTTTTAAATAAAACATTGTAACAAAAGATAAAATATAACTGAAGATAAAAATATCCAATATGGGCAAAGTCTGGGGATGGAAAATCATTATTGTATGTGTACATTATTTCTAAAGTTTCCCTCTTCATTAAAGTATTTAAACATTAAGATATTTTCTTTGTAAATCATGGTTCTTTAATAATCATGAACACATATAAAATATTTTATAAATTCATAAACATTGAGTCTGGTAAAAAGTCTCAATATCATAAGCTTGTTGGGTCATCAGTCTTGTTTTCTCAAATACTCATCCAGTTAAGTTCTCACATGTTCAAAATATATATTTCTTTTCTTATTTTTGCTTAATTTTTATTCATACAATTCTAATTAATCACAGTTATAACTTAAGGTGATATAATATCTTACGTATATCTATTGATAAAGTATTTCTGAAGTAGTCTTTATATGTCCATTTTCTCAGTGAGTCACTGGAAGTGATATTTAGTTAATTATATGTAGAATATTTTGTTGTCCTCTATTTTCTCACCTGAATTATATGTATAATGATGAATGTAGTGACATTCATCATTAGGAAATAAATGCATTAAGTCATTAATGCATCAAAGGAAATAAATGCATTAAGTCACAATGTTGAACATGTTCAAGAGTAGAAATGCAGATTAAGTTAGAGATCACGCTAAAAACATTTTTTATATGTCTGAAGGCAGTTATGTTATTTGAAATTCATTGTTAGACTATTTGGATTTGAAGATAATCTGTTATCAATTCCATATTATTCTAAAATAAATTTTAATCTGCAAACTCTAGAAAGTGATAGCATTTATCAGAAAATTAGAAATACATCTGTATTTATAAAAGTTCTTCATTGCAATTGACACCAACTTCTGAAGCTTGCTGAAAATAAGGAGAGAGGGAGAGAGAGAGCATTTAAATTTAATACTCTTGGTGAGAGCATTGCTGTGTTAAAGGCTAAATAGATGTGATTCCATGATGGCAGAAGGCAATAGCATTATGTCTGAAACCTGATTTATCTCTCACTTTGCAAACTTAAAATAAAACATCAACATGATCTTCCTTTTTCTGCTTAGTTAGTGGAGTACCTATGGGTGGATGAGAGTTAACTTTCTCTGTTACTGTTTTGCTTCACAAGGTCTATACAATATTATGCCTATCTCCAGTTGCACTGGAATATTTACTAAATCAGTTTCTTCCATAAAACTTTCACAATTTTTCATTTGGGTCTGTATTCACATGTGGCAGCTCTGATTGCTCTGTCATCTCCAAGATAAAGGTTAGATGATGTACCTCATCTTTAGTTCTCTTTCTTGAATACAAATGGTATTTTATAGGTATTTCTATTGGGCTCATTACATTTTCATTAGGACAATCTTTAATGGAAAATACCAATTACTTAAAAATTTTATTGTTCTCAGAAAAATATGTCTGGTCTTTAAATATCTTACCCAGAAAAAAAAATCTATGTTTTTGTTAAATTTATATTAAGGGAAAAAAAGTCACACTTCAGGTTAGACTTTGAACATAATGCATTATCAATGAATTCAGCACAGAAAAAAATTAGCCTTCTGGGTACACAGCTTCTCTGACTTGGCTTCCAGCCAGGGCTTATATTCTAGCTTTATTTTATGTTTCCCCAGCTGCCCTCCAAATCTGGGGAGCCAGCTCCAGCTAGAATCTTCTAGTTTGAACACAGCATGCTAAATACTCCTCTGTTCTTTCTGAGTAGTTGCTACTAGACACAACAGAGAGTTTAATCTTTGTATTTTATTCTCAGTGGCACCTTTCCCACTCAAACAGATTGTTCAAGGGGATCATATAAACATTAGGCCAGCTAGGGACAAATATGTCACCGGGTTAGCAAGATTTATTTAGCACTTTTAAGAAGTAATGCAGCACTGAGATTAAAAGGAGGGTGTAAGTTTATCTTAAATATAATTACAGAACAAATTCTTTCTGGGCTGGGGAGAGAATATATATTTGTTTTTATACACACATACAGGTACAGATATAATATTTCTAGTACTCAGAAAACAAAATATTAACCTTTCCCCAAGACATGTATGCGTGCATGTATTTCTATTTATAATAAAACATAGAAATTCCAAATTATTAGCAAAATACACATTTGTATAATAGTCTTCATTTGCTTCCTTTTAATATTTGTGGACAATTATTTAAATGGACACAGTTCTTAATTCATAACTTCAGCTGGTAGAAACTGCAATTATATCAATTTTTCAGTTTATTGAAAGGCAAATATTAAAGCTCCCATAGAGTTTTTGAACTTTTTATAATTTAAAATGCCCATGTTTCTATATCGCGTTTGTTTTTTCCTCTTAGGGTGATTTTCATGCTCTAGATGCTAAGTCACACATACTATAATTTTTACAAACTATTTCCTAAGCACCAATCTCAGTGATCATTAAGATAGAGCTAAAAACAAAATACCAAAACTCAAACCAAAGTATCTGATTAGTGCTCAATTTCCAGAAATTTTGCTTATTATTATATTACTTCTGCCATACTTCTGTCAGTGGATGTTTTATTATTATATTACTTCTGTCAAACTTCTGTCAGTGGATGTTACATTCTCTACATAACTGCTAACTAAAAACAAAATCAACACAGAACTTACATGGCATCTTGATTTAGTTAACTATTTATTATTATATAGGATTTAAATTATTATCTTTATATGTAGAACCACACCCTTTGAATTTTTTGTGAAAGAATACAATCATTGATTCTTATTTTGGGGAGAAATTCAATTAATTAAAGTAACTTTTGTTATCAATTTTCCCCTGTACCACAAATGGATAATATTTAAACTATGAAGCTGATGGGAAAGTAGGTAACTGAAACTATCAAGAAAACACTAATAGTTCTATCAAATTAACATAAGAACATCCATGATTGTGAATGGAAAATATTAGAAAAGACATTGTGAAAGCAAGCCTTATTAAGTATGTATAGACAAGAGAAGGTATCAACTGCTAAACTTTTTAAGAACTATTTTAGAATTCAAAGAATATGTTGTCACAGTAAACAAGAGATATCATCACCTATCATTCACAAAAGTAACTATGAAAACTAAACTTTTGCTGTTAAGCAGAACCAATGACAAGGAATAGACAGGTGTAAGCTTTCCTTGTTATCTAGTTCTCTCAAACAAAAGGTTTGGAAGAAGGAAGCAGAATCATATCTAAACATTGCTTATTTTCCAATGCATTCTGTGCATGGGGAAATTGAAGTTATTTCCAGGTAGAGCATAGAGCTGTTTTTTTGTTCTCCTGAAAAGCTATGCTTGTGGCACAACACATATTGTTCTATGAATTTACCTTTCACTCCTAATAGAAGCTAGTGGGAAAACACCTATTTCTCTAAGAACAATTTATGACTGTATCGTATGTTTTCAGTATCTGTGACAACTGCTTTTCTAAAGCAGACAATTAGCACATTACATGCCTCCAAATCTCAGGTCCCAAAGAGAGGAGGAACACTCCTGAGTAATTTGAATGATATATAATCAGGGACAGTTACACGTCTCAGGAAACTCTTAAACCCCCAGTGTGAGATTTAGACATTGAGTTTGTACAACTGGCAACTGCAACATGAATGGGTTAAAACTCTCAAGTAAGGTGTGTAGTAAGCCAATGCTCGGGCAACAACTTAAAATACTTTATGTTCTATCTCTTAAGCTGAATTTTCCACTTAAAGTGAAAATCTGTCTATAGACTGAAATGACAGGTAAGCCCACACATGCTGAACAGGAAACTGACTTTGGCTTAATACTACAACTTGCTACTACATACACTGTCACAAATAAACTTTATTGTGTTCACCTTGTTTATATAGCTAAGCAAGCTATACTCATCATCGTCCAAATCTCCGCTGCAGTAAATGTCAGCAGTAACTTACCGAGAGAAGCATTTCAATTTTTTCTTTTCCTAACTTGAATGTATCCCGAGATTAAAAATCAGCTCTCCAGTATTCAGATTTGCGTGGCTCCAGGTCAATTAGAAGGAGCTTTCAGTTCAGACAGTCTGCCTCAGCAATATTCCGAGAGCACTCGTTAGCTCCCGGTCTTAGTATGAACTCTTCCAGCAGTCTCTTTTTATTTATACACACATTGTCCTTTTCCTAAACAAGCAGCCAGCTGGAATGATTCAAACCTCTGTTCACCAACACCGTTAAAAAGCAGCTTCCTTCTTGGACACCAGCAATACACCAGGGAGTGGACCAAGTACAGCAAAAAGGCTATGAGAACTATTTAATCACCGGCATACCAGCTGCTCCTGCGCTGGGTTGCTCCTGCTGCTGTGCGTCTCCTGTAGCTGTCTTCGGTCTTTCCCTCCCTCCCGCTTTCTCGCACATCTCCAGAACTATAAAGGAGGCAGCTCTGCCGGATTATGATTGGCAGAAACAGCCCTTTCCACCAGCTAATCATCCTCAAGACTTTCAAGGACCTGGAGCTGTTGTGATGTCATCCAGCCGGTGGGATGTTACACATGAATACATTCCAACAGAAGCTAATTCAGCCATCAAGAGCATTCCTCTCACACCACAGTGATTGATTAGATGCTCCTGGAGGATTTGCATAATCTTGTATTGTAGAGTGGCACTATTTTCCTATGAAATTTGAGAGGAAATTTCTCCTTTGGAACGCTGACACTGGACTGAAAGATTCCAGTGGGCAGAAGCAGAAAAGTTCAGGACAGGGCTTGCTGCTTCCAAAGTATGCCAATCAATCACATGCAACGGGAGCTCAACAAAGGACAGCAGTGATTGGCTGAAACTTTTGGAACATATAAATGTGCTCTATACTCCTGAAACTAATAATAGTCTTTAGACCACAGTAAACATTAGGATAGTTTCTCTCCCTTTATTTCTCTGCTTCTGACTCAAACTCTATGGATCTGTGCATGTGTCTATCACAGAAATTGTTTCATGAATTCAATTAAATGCCTTACTTTATTATGGCAAAAATTATTTTTCGTGGCATGGAAAAAAATGAATTATCTCTTTGTCTCATTTTCCACTTGGGAATATAGATGATGCTTATCTGCTTTTTGAATCCCACAAACTCATATTAAAGAAATAAACATTCCAGGTAATGGTCAGGATGGAAAACCCACTCCTCTTCTTCAGCTACACCACCAGAGAAGCAACAAATGTGTTAGCCAAGACAAAATTGCTACCTCAAATATGGGGCAAATTTACAGCATTGTATAATCTAAACAGTATGCTACAGGAATTTTCACCCTAATGGATGTCTCAGAGACTTCACATAACCAGCGGGTCATTTTTTCCTCTTTACTCTGAGAGTTAATAAAAATTAGTTTCTCAGCTGGAGAGGACGTGGTCACTGAAACACATACAACTGGATGACACCATCCCAGACCATACACCTTCAGATGATCAAAAAGGGGGAGAAGGGATTTCTTCTTTGATTAAGAAATACACAAAGGACTGAGACAAGGACACGAGCCTCTCCTGAAGTCTCTAGGAATATAGAATGACTGAAACAACTGTACTGTGAACAACTTTGTAAATCATTGAATTTAAATAAAATTAATAAAAAATTAAATAAAATACTCTGCATTATGCATGGAATGGTGGCAGATTTCCTGAAATTCCCTGGACTTCCACTGACCTTAGTTCCCTTACAAAGGGGAGATATATTTTAAAGATGGCCCCTACTTTGGCATATTGGGAAAAGAATATGGAACTCTTTTGAGAAGATGTAATCCCACATATTCACTTTACACAATATTCTTTAAACTATCCATGCAAAATGATACCAGATTCCAGCATTGTACCTACTTTGTGTTCATTGCAAGCTCCATAAGTCCTCAGGCTTATCTTGGCAAGTTGACCTTTTCAGTATCTGCCACTTAATTTAGTGGCATGAGATGTGGGTGATATTGACACTTCACTCAATACAGTCTAGAGGGTACTTTTTCCTAACTCCAGCTATGTTACAGTCTTGAGAATAAAGTTGATAACTTTTTACTAACTCCAGGTACTTTCTCTGATATGCTGCCTTTACTTATAAAGAGTGGATTGATTACTGGGGTGCTCTAAGTGACCCTTCTGATACTGGTAGGGGGTGTACTGTTTTTTCTCCTTACACCTGACTTCCCAGAGAATTCCTGCAGCACAGAAGATGTGGTCTTTTGTATGCATATCCCCAATTCACCCTGGGTTACAAGTATGCATTATTATACTGCACAGAGTTCTAGAGGGCCAGCAGGAAGTAGACATATAGAGCATAGAAAAAATCAAGTAAATTACAATGTCTACCATTTTTTTGCCACAACTTATAAACATGACCTCTGATGAAGCACAGCCTCCCATGCCCACTATTATTTTAGGCATTTTGGGCTGAAAAAATACTCCAAAGAAAAAAATTTGCATTTTGTAAGAATCCAGGAAGTACTAATTACCTTGCTTTAAAACACAAAGATAAAATTAGAATTTCCATGGTAAGACACATGAAAACTTAAAAGTAGGGGGGCAGAGAGATAGCATAGTGGGTGAGACGCATCTCAAGCACATGGCTGACCCAAGTTCATTTTCCCAACACCCCACGTGTTCTTCCAAGAACCACCAGGAATGACCTCTGAGTGCAGAGCCAGGAAAATTCTTGTGCACCAATGAGTGTGGTCCTCCCTCCATAGTTATGGAGAAATAGCAGATAGATATTTATGTGTTGGTATTCATACTACTAAGCCTTCTCCACCAGTTATCACTATTATATTACCTACACAAAAAGGTAGTATAAAGATGTTATGTTTACACTTATATACTTAAAAATATGTTATTTTATTTTTCCAATTTTTATTTTATTTTTGGGGCCACACCAGCAGTGTTCAAGGGATCACACCTAGCAGGTCTCAATGGACTCTATGTGGTGTTGGATTGAACCAGGATCAGTTGTGGCAAGGAAGTGCCTGACTACTGTACTTATGTCTCTGGCTCCAATCAACAGTATTTTTTTATTTTTTACACCCCCGGCCTCGAAACAGTATTTTTTAAAATGTCAAGTTCTTTAAAGTATTCACATATGTCATGGTCATAACTCAATTAAGAATTCTACTTTATCAGAGTAGTTTCAGAGTGACAGCACAGTGATTTTGATTCCAAAAGCATAACACCAAAATATGGAACAAAACTTACATCTTTGGATCATGTGGTAACCACCCTTAGTGTTAATTTTTTACAAATGAAAGCAGCTGATTAATTTATTTCCCATGCTTTAGACTGTAAACAGTGTTTGTGGGACTGGGCGACAGCAGAGCAGGGAGGGCGTATGCCTTGCACGCGGCTGACCCGGTTCTATCCCTGAAAACCCATATGGTCCCTGAGCTCCACCAGGAGTAATTCCTGAGTGAACAGTCAAGAGTAAGCCTTGAGGGTAGCCGGGTGTGACCGCTCAAAAAAGCAAAATAAATAAATAAATAAATAAACAAACCAGTGTTTGTATTTGAAGAAGCATTGCATTGTATTACAATATTTAAATGAAAGCACTTTGGTAATATAAACTATAGCATATAATATTAATGAAGATGTTCTAAGATAAAATTCCAGCATAAATATTTAAAAATATTGCTTAAATACTGATCTTTTTAGAAACAAAAAATATGATTTTAAATTTGTGATAGTATAAAAATAAATGCACTTTACTGACCTTTTCTGTTTATTGGGAATTAAACTAAAACTAAAGGGTACCACCATATGTACACACACACACAAACACACTAACATATGATAAATTTAAAAAGCCTTTTCTTCTTGTACCTAGGAAAAGTTGGACAAATTCACAGTTCCATAAAATAACAAAAAATACTATGTATTACCTGGAATAGTTTTATTAATGAGGTAATAATTAATGTTGATCACCATTGAAAGGATGGCCCCTCACCCACAGGACAGGAACCACAAAGACAGGAACCAGAGGTAGCTGGTAAAATGCCAGAGGTAACTAATAAAATGATGGCTCAACTGATAATTGATCAAATGATGGCTTGATAAGAGCACAGCAGGAAGAGCCTTAAGCAAATAATTCCAGGGAGGGCTATAAGGCAAACATTCCCGAGAGGTTGCATCTGATGTCCCCCTCTGTATTTGGTATGATACCTGACTGGGCCCATGCAGTGCCAAATATGGAAAGAAGTATTAGGCACACTCAGATTGGTGGGTGATGGTTACCTGGTGCAGAGTGATTGGCTGCCTGCATGCAGACCTCGATGTAATATTTTAAACCTATTGGATAGTTATGCGCGGGCTTTTCTGTATCGCGGGAATTATTCCTTAAAAGATCGTCCCTGGAAGGGCTCGGGGCTCTTAGCCACTGACCGCTTGGGGTCATGCTATGGGCCCGAGTATACTCGCTTATTAATAAAACCCTTGCTTTTGCATAGGACTTGGTCTCTCAGAGTTTTCCTTGGTAGGTGCAGCGTTCCCTAGGCTCCCAGTCAGTCACCCCATCGGGTGGCCAACCCTTACATTATAATCTGGTAAATTGGGAAATAGGATATCAAGTAAATGTCCTGAGGTTTGCAAGGACTGTGACATATAAGAGAAAACAGGGGAGAATTATTTCTCTCAGACATCTCAGTTGTAATATCTACCTAATGAATTTACATGAATACATGGTAAGTAAGGCATTTTTCTAACTGTGCTTAGTTGATTTTTATTATTTTTTCACATCCCATGAAGAGCAATGTATTTTTTCTTTATCTATTAAAAATGAAATGAATAATAATTTTTTCATTGATCTTTATTAATCTGAATCTCCGAACTAATACATTTCTGAAGTCTCACATGTTTGTATTGAATCACTATCTAAACCTCTTTTTTCAAACGAATTTCCTTGAGTTTGACTTGTGTATGGCTTTTAAGTGGTAAAAATTTTTTTAAATAACTTGGAAACTTAAATTATTGAAATGTATACCAAAGCATTTATAGATAATATCAGCACCTATATATTTAATAGAGGAAACAGAAAACAAAATTAAACATGTTTACTGAAAAAGTAAATTCATTTTGGGGTCATATGTCAATATTTTTGATAGAAGTCAGAAGTTGTAATCTACTAGTTGTAATCTTCTAGAAGCAATATTAAAGTTTAGAATGAGTGAGCATATTTAACTATTCCTATTATTTCTCTTCTTTTATTTACTGACTAATTTTTACAACAGCAAGTTTTCAATTCCTGCTTAAAATAAATAGAACTTTTTAATGAAAATGCTAAAGATTTTAAAGTACATGACCATTTTATGTTTTTTAAATCCTTCTATTGTACATGCAGAATATAAATGGAATATATTACAACTTTAAATATTTAATTTCTCAACTTTCATTTGTGTTCACTGATCTCAATACAGACATAACAGAATACAAATTTAATTTATAATTTAAACTGCTAGAGTTTTTGCATGTAGCATTTTATTTCTGTGGTACTGGTTTCTGTTCTCTTTTCTTGTAATAATATTTTTTTAATCACAAGGCACAAGCAACTTTTAATTGTCCTAACACAAAGGGGTCTTGCTAAGTCTTTCCAAAAAGAGAAAGCATGAATAGAAGAAACTACTATATTCAAAGTTTATGCCCTTGGGGAAAAAGCTCCTAATTGGACGGAGTGACTATTACAAAACTTTTTTTTTTTCAGGGATGGGGAAAATCGCACTTTGAAAGAAATTACTCCATAAAACCTCATGGAGAAAGAAGGACCCTAAAGTCTCTTTCACTCAGTAAAATCATACTCATGGTGAGAGAAATTAGAATCATAAAGTATTACTTACTTAGCACACACTATAGTCAGGAATGTTATCTATTACATATCTGGATATCTTTTAGCAAGTTCTTGAGAAAAGACAAAAAATGGGAACCACAGGTTGGAATAATGAATTTTCATTCCAGTATCACTGTAGTGCATTGTTTTAGCAAGAAAGAAATCTGCGTTTTAATGTTTTGGAGAGACAAAGCTGGAAAGGCTAAGTGAGGGACTGAGTAAACAGCCTAATTCGAATTGGCTGACAACTGCCTAAAGGAAGATGATTTTTTAACAAACAGCAGATGTTGGCTAAAGCATTGTTGGATCACAAAATTCTCTGCTGTGTAGAGAAAGGCTAAAATGAAACAGAGACCCTGGGAGAGATGGGGGGAGGACAGCAGAAATGAAATTTGTAAGCATTATATGGTTGATTCCTGCTCTGAGAATTCTTAGTGAGTTTTTCTTTTTTCAGGCAAATCCAGATGACTAGAGTTCATAAAGTATATTAATTAGGCCTCAGATCCTGCGTGAGCCTCTTATCAGAGGAGAATCTTTAAATATCATCAAGTATTTCACTTTTAATAGGTTATGTACAACAGGTTCTTTCATTCTGCATTTTTGTTTCTCTTTCTTCCCTTTGTTCTGTTTGGAACCTAAATTTTATTATGGCTGAATGATAATTTCCTGCTGACTTTGGCCTTACAAAGACATTTTATATCCTCTAAATTAAAGTTCCAAATGTTCCAAATGAGAAACTTATTTGTAGACTGAACTCCTAGCACTATCCTGATAAGTTTGAAAAATCCTGTCTTATAGGACGTTTTATTTTATCTGTTAGTCAAGTCTTTTCTCTTAGGTATCCCAATAACATTTGTTTTCCATTGATTTCAGTCCTTTGGGAAAGGCATCTCGTTTATGAGCAATTCCTGCTTATGCTCTAATCAACTTGGGAAATCTTAATGTTTCACTAAGTCTTTGAAAATCAACTTCTGTCCTGTTAGTACCAATGCTTCACTTTAAACCACTCTGGGCAAACTCATTATATATTTCCACTATTTCTACGGATTGAGATAGTGACTTTGAGGAGTAGATTAAGAATATGGACTTTCAAGATAGCCAAAAATGATGGTATCCTTAAGACTTGCATCAGCACCATGGCAGACCTTTGTGCCCTGAAACAAATTAAGATTAAGACCAAATGAATGGTGGCTACTTTGGACAGAAAACAAGGAGAGGGTAAAATGAAATTATGCATGCAGATATATTTTCAGTGCAACCAGTGAAACATTTCCTTCCTCCAGAAACAGAAATTCAAGCAACAACTCATTTGAAGGCAAAAATGCAAAGATGTGTTATAAAGAAAAATTTCCCCTGGAAAATACCCAGATTAGTTGTTCTTTTAAAACTCAAGACATAAAATTTCCCCCTAATTGGGCCGGAACGATAGCCCAGAGGGTAGGGAGTTTGCCTTGCACACAGCCGGCCCTTGCCTGCTCAGGTTCCAGCCCTGGCATCCCATATGGTCCCCGAGCAACGCCAGGAGTAATTCCTGAGTGTAGAGCCAGGAGAAACCCCTGAGCATCGCCGGGTACGCCCAAAAAAAGCAAAAAAAATAATTTCCCCTATTACTCAAAACTTAAAAAATTTTAATTAGAATATAATTTTATTTTCTTCATTAGATGTTTAAAATATTCCAGTATCTTGTGTATTTAATTTGATTTCTATTTACAGAATCAAAGAAAGACACTGTAATTTCTAAATTCTCCATTATATACCGTAATTCCTATACTGTAATTTTTATTTAAGACATTAGCTGAAATTTCTTCTTTCTGATAAAGAATTATCACTAAAAAATGATTATGAATTAAATGCAAATAAATCAATTACTCTGAAAAGAGTTAGTTTATCAATAGGAGACAAAATGGCAAATAACATTAAATAAATACAATAAAATTAACTCTGTAGTCAATAAAGATATTAAATTGTAAATCTACTTTTAATAAAGTTTTGTTTTTCATCAGCTGTTTATGTCTCTTAAATGGTAGGGGAAGGTAAGAAGTTAAATTTAAAAGGGAATGAAAGAAGCATGCAGTGATAATAAAAGTCTATCAAAGAATAAACTTATTACCCTGCTAAAATCTTCAATATTTTAGGTTCCCGTAGAGGGCAATATTGTATAAAAGATGGTGAATCAAGAATCTGCCAATTCATCTCTGTTGATATGCTTAAAAGAAAACTGTTACCATAAATTTGGTGCTGTATTCCCTTTAAACTCTGACTAATATATAAAGTGATGTTCAGGGAAAATACTCATCAAAATCAAAGAAAATTTGGTATTTCCCTTACTTGTAGATTACTTGAGTGGATACCCTCTACTTTCATCTATACTTTGACATAATTTTGGAATCAGTAAAGATAGATTGTCTAAAATGAAAAACCTAAATACTAAACTTAGTTTTTAGACATATTATAAAATAATAATTTCTAAGTGTCTCAATATCTGGAAAGGCAAACTTCAAATAAGATGAAAGTTGTATCTTCAAATTTGGCATCAATAAATCACAAAACTCTGATTTGAGTGTATAAAAGAGTATCCCAGATGAAATTGAGTGGGCAGTAGAAATTAAGCACAGATATATCCACTGATTAGGTTAGGTATTCCATGGATCCTACAGGGAGAAAACTCATATGGCATGAAATATGCAAATTTACACTTAGCATTAGCTCCAAAACTATTTTTATCATGAAATATGCATGCACTGACTTTTCCATTTCTCTTATAACTTGATAGTTACTTTGCCTTAAATTTCCTCTTTACAGAGATGTTAAATATAATTAAAAACTGAAGCATTAACTCTCAAATTATTTTTTATTTTCAAATGTCCTTTTAAGAGTTACTAATTTGGCTTTTTCTGGGGGGTCACTCCTGGCAATGCTTGGAGGTTATTCATGGCATGCTAGGGTGGCCATGAGATTCCAGGGATTGAACCCAGGCTGGCTGTGTGCAAGGCAAATGCCCTGCCCACTAAAATATTGTTTCAACCCTGAGAGTTGCTAATTTGTATTGATATTAAACCCAAAGTATTAAAGGAGGAATATTGTGTATGGTATAATACCACTAAGTATAATCCTTTCCAAAGCGAGCAAGCTGACTTCCGGAAATGATTCAGCACAATCGACCATATCCACACAGTAACCAAGCTCTTTGAGGTTTGTAGGGAGTACAAGATGTCGCGCTGTCTCACTTTCATTGATTTACAGAAAGCCTTTGATTCTGTGGAGACTGAAGCAGTCATTGAAGCCCTAGCCAAACAGGGTGTTCAAACCCAATACATCAAGATCCTTCATGAGCTGTATTACGAATTCACCATCAGGATCTCACCATTCTACAAAGAAGTGATTATTGATGTCAAAAGAGGGGTTCGACAGGGTGATGCCATTTCACCAAAACTCTTCAGCGCCACCCTTGAGAACATCATGTGACAATTAGAATGGGAAGGAATGGGAGTGAAGATAGATGGTAGCCAACTACACCACTTCCACTTTGCTGATGACATCGTTCTAATAACACCAAACATTAGCCAAGTGGCACAAATGCTGGCTGACTTCGACCGAGAATGTGGAAAAGATTGGTCTACAGCTGAATCTGAAGATAACTATGTTCATGAAAAATGAACTAGTTCCTGAGGCCCCATTCACTCTCAATGGAACAAAAATCTCTGAATGCAGCAGTTATGTGTACCTAGGTCGAGTAGTCAGCATGATGAATGTCCTAAAACCTAAGCTGCACAGGAGGAAGAAAGCGGCATGGAATGCCTTCAAAGGCATCGAAGAAATAGCTAAAAGGACAAAGAACCTCCAGCTCGGGCACATCTCTTCGAATCTACCGTTCTCCCTGCATTAACATACACCTCAGAGACCTGGGCCTTATGAAAGCAGGATGAGAATGGTATTCAGGTCTCCCAGAGAGGAATCGAAAGAGCTATGCTTGGAATATCACGCCTCACTCAAGTGAGAGAAGCAATCCGGAGTTCTGACCTCTGTCGCTATTCCAGAATCAGGGACGCTGTCTCATTTGCCAAGGCATCGAAAATCAGATGGGCTGGACATGTAATGTGATTTGGAGACAACCGCTGGACTAGAGCCGTTACAGACTGGATCCCACGGTATGCCAAAAGATCACGTGGCCACTCACCTACAAGATGGTCAGACTTCCTTGTCAAGACCCTGAAGGAACGGTTTGAGGCTCTTCATATTCCTGAATCAACCAGATGCCATTGGGCTATATTGGCACGTGATAAGGTCCAATGGAATTGTTACTGGCGCCCACTCGAGCAAATCGATGAATAACGGGATTCAAGTGATCAAGTGATAATACCACTAAACTATAGTAGAACTATAACTATCTAATATCTGAAAATGTAAATGCACATGATGATATGAGTACATAAAATTATGGGGCATGCTTTAATGGCCTATTAGTTATACCTCAGAAGCAATTCTGAAAAAAAATGACTTTCTAAGCACCTTTTGTTGTATGTTCTTTCTATGCTATCACATAGAAAATACTTTAAAACTACCAGAAATGAATTATAATAAATAAAACTATTATGTCAGATTTTAATTTGGGTAGTTATAATAGAAAACTAAACTTTCATTTAATTTATGCAATTAATTTTTCTGATTGAGAAAGAGAAATGAACCAGAGGATTTTTCAGATCCAATACCTTAATTTCAAGGAAGACTAAATTAGCTTACCAATACTGAGACATGGAGCTTTAATTATCAACAATAACACTGATCTCCTAATCTAAACTACAGTTAATATATTTATTCCCATTAGGACTTCAATGTTTGCAATTATACATTACAAACACTTAAAATTCCCAAACTTCCAATTATAGGTAGAAATGAATTCCTATAAAGGCACAGAATGATGGTGTCAACATTTTTCATGATTATTTGCAGAAAAACTAGAAGTTCATACTTGACTTCATTATGAAAATCTGTCCCTTTTTGGGGTCACTGGAATGACATTTTAGAGTCTGGCACTTTAGAGTCACTGGAATGACTCTAAAGTGCCAGTATATAATCTTGTTGTAGATGCAAATTCTAAAACTCTGAAGTTGAAAATGCTTTTCTGATGTGAAATGGACAGCTGTAATTTGAGTGTGAAAAAACTATACTTCAAGATAAAAGGAAAATAAAAATGTAGAGGAAGTTATAATTGGACCTATTTGAAGAAGTAAAGCAGTTAAAGAAAGTAAAGGAGCAATTACTTTGCCTGCCACTATTCAGCCATTTGTCGTGTGACCTTTTAGTTCCTTCCAATAAGAGGTTTCCTTGCCATATTTTCTTGCCCTTTCACTCACTTTTGGTTTTGTTACCTGACATTTGTTTTGGCCAACAGAAGGAGGTGGAAGTGATGTTATGCTAGTTCTAAGCCAAGGCTGGAGAGACCTTACATGTTCATACTTACTTTCCTTTAATTCTCTAACTGCTGCAAGAAGAACAAGTCCCTGGATGCACAGGTAAGAATAAACATGATCAAAGGTAGTTGGAAATGACCACTCTGGATAAGAACTGCATGCTGCTGGACTAGAATTGAATGTTGAAAGTAAGTAAAGGGAAATTCATGACAGTCCTTCAGTGTCTGATTGCAAACCACACTGCACAAAAGGAGTGGAGAGAGACACAGAGAGAGACAGAGAGAGAGAGAGAGAGAGAAAAGAGAGGTGAGGGAGGGAAACTGAGGACACTGGGACACTAGTGTTGGAAAATATGCATTGGTGGATGGATGGGTGTTGGAACACTGTGTGACTGAAACCCAATCATGAACAGCTTTGTAATGGTCTATCTCACAGTGATTCAATATTCATTTTTAAGAGGAAGAACAAGCACGATCCACACTAGCAAATTCCAGCAAATCAAATGACCAGATTATATACTGATTCATGAGCATGTGAGAGACCAGAAACAGAAGTGCATAATATTAATGTCTGACTATGAAAACAAAGATTTGGGATCAAACAGAGAGAGACATCAATGGGCCCAGCTCATATATTGGGAGCAGGAAGCCCAGGTTTGATTACCCAGCACAGTATGTTCCCCCTGAATAATACTGGAAGTCACCTTGTAAGACTAAGTTGGCATTAACGAGCTGAACATTGCTGGATTAACCCCAAATTTAAGAAAAATAAAAAATACCAATGCAACTTTAAGTTGCACATTAATATGGTCTTTACTATGTAAACAACAGCAAAAACGTGCAAATACACTAACATCATGAATATCAATACTATAATTGAAATAGTAAAGGTTTAAGTAAAATAAATGTTACAGTGAACATGGTCAGGAGAGGAGTGCCAGCTAATATAGTTCCTTATACTGGTCCTTTATAATTTTGTCTGCAGAAAAGGCAGAACAAATTATAAAGGACCAGTATAAGGAACTTAACAGATATTGATAGATATTGTAAATTTGAGGAGAAATAGTAATAGATAAAAGTGACCCCCCCACCACACACACACACACACACACACACCTTGACCTGATAACTTTCTCTGTGACTCCTCGCCTTTGGCCTGGTGTATAGTCAGAAAGCAGTAGTTAGATTCACCCATGTGGCCTGACCTGAGAACAAAGAAATGCAGTGGGGACAGGGAAGCCACTGGGTAATGGTCATTGAGTGATGTCATATGAAGTCCCAGGCAATGATCACTGGGCAGCAATTCCCAGCAGGGGTTCAGGGTACAGAGACCTCAGGCGCAAGATCGGGATCCTGGATCGAGTACAGTAAGGGACAGGAATAGGTCATTATTTACGGGAAGCAACTAGACAGCTCAGGAACAAGAGGAGCATCCTGAGTATATGGAGTAAAACACAAAACTTTTTTTGTTTTGATACAAATTTTTTTTATTTATGAAGGAACATTTCATTTTTACTGACAGCATTTGTGAAAAGATTAGGGAACCATTAATTTTACTGCAAACCAGCAACTGTGAAGAAAACAGATATAACAATCATAAAACACATTCATAACTAAAAGCACTCAATATTAAGTTTTTATGTCAGGATGATTTAGTCTGCTTCAAGTGAGGACAAATTAATATTTCATTGATTCATATTTATAAGATCATTTTGCTTTGCTCCATCAAAAACAGGAAACAAAGAAACAATTAATACTCTCATTGTCCGATTCCTAACTCCGATAAGCTAGCTGTCACCTTGATTTTCCTTTCTGTTAAAATTAACTGATGTCATACTAGTTATTTTACATATAAATAATGAACTAAGGGCTATTATAGTACATATTCTTCATATTTTGATTCTAGGAAAGGAGAAAATAATCACCCTGAATTATATCGTCGAGTGGTCATTAGTTATTACTATCTTAGTGATAGTGCCCCCAGGAATCTCACCAAAAACGAGAGTTCCAGCAGCTACAGTCATCACTACTTAGTGAAAAGTTTTAAGAGCCAAGTACGATTTTCCCCAGAGACTATGTTTACATATTTTATACAGAACCAAGGTTAAGTTAGAGTAGGCCCTGGTTGAATTTTTTAAAGTGCATGCATTATGGAAATAGAGGAATTTATAACACACAGTGCACTTGGATGGAATAAGTGAAGAAAGGGGAGTGGAGAAGCGGAATGTGGACAGAAGAGAGGTGACACTCTTGCCATGTGATACAGATGACAGCCAATGGTGAGTAAGCTGGTACCATCTTACCAGTTGGTTTTGGTTACTTCATTGAATTCCTGTGGAAATACCTGCTTTGTAAAATACAAATGAAGATTTGGGAGTATAAGTATCTACATTGTCCAAAGTAGTAGTGTTGGCATATCAGCTTGGTTTGCCTACCTTCTGTTCCTATGCTTTTAGGCCTATGCCATACAAGTAGGAAGGAGTAGGAAGATAGACACCATACAGTTTTTATAAAATAATGAGCTGAATTCTTAATTCTATGCTTTTTAAAACACTAGTATATTCCAATGACTCAATTTCAAAATACCTGATTTCTTTTTAAATCAGTTTCACAATGGGAACCAAAGTAAAATATTCCATTCTTACTAAAATAACTATGGAGACAATTGATTTAAAGAAAAGATCTTAAAAATGAAACTGAAAAAATTGAATAAGTCAAAGAAAATTAAAGGTAAAAACAGAACAGAATTTAAGAATGGATCTAATAACATGTACACTGAGTTGCATAAAAACCTGACATAATAGGGAGAATTGTGGTTAATTTGCTGGTATTCGGGCTTCTCATATTAACAGTTTAGTATTTTCCTGGATATTTTATTTTATTCGCAATATTAATAGTTACCAAACCCACAGGTCTAGTGGGATTCCACTTACAAAGACCACTTTGCCATTTCAATTCTTGTATCATGTGAGATATGAACGCAAAATAGTTCTGACCTTAACCTGTGGTTAAACATAAAAGACTACTGTTAATAACACAATTCTACATTTGGTCTTTTAAACTTTGATTTTTAAACTTTGATGATTATATTTCAGGTCACATATTATATTAATGTTGATATTTATGGTAACTATGTGAACAGTTTTTATACCTCACCACCACTAAAATGTCTAAAACCCTATCGCCACTTAACTTCTACTGTCCTTCATGGTCTGTATTCAAGGATTCTAATAAAATAATGGTACTGAAAGTTAGTCACCAAAAACCCAATTCATGCTACTTGGACATCTTGGTGGGTGTAAAACACTGTCAAAAAAAGGAAGTCATATTTTTGATTATTAAGATGTTCCATTCAGATTATCCAAGACACTCATATACTCCTCTCAGATCCTGCTCACCTCAAAATGTCATGTAAATGATTGTGAGTTGAGAATAAAGTTTCTCCTGGAGACTAAGGAGAAACATTTTTGGTGGGGATGGGGAATTTTGCCTTTGCTTTTGTCCAAATAGTTGTGACCACTAACTACCTATAAGAATATATTGGACGGTGCTATTAACTAGGTTTGTAGAATTGTCTTATCTGAGAATTGCAGCCTTTCTTTAGAGTGAACACTTTACAATGTGAAGGCCTTTGGCACTCAGACTGCTACCCTGTTTCTTAGATTAGTTCAGAAACTGTGCTCAACAGCTAACACTGATATTTCAGCTGTGATTTTAGTAGCACAATGGATGCAGTGCCCTGTGCACTTGATTACTAGATCACTTTACATCCAGTTATTCGTTGATTTGCTTGAGCAGGTGCCAGTAATGTTTCCATTTGTCCCTGTCACGTGCCAGTGTAGCCCAATGGCATCTGTTTCCTCCAGTAATACGAAGAACCACAAACCGTCTGTTCAGGTTGACGAGGAAGTCTGACCATCTTGCAGGTGAGCGGCCACGTGATCTTTTGACATCCTGTGGGATCTAGTCGGTAATGGCTCTAGTCCAGGGGTCATCTTCAAGTCGCATTACATATCCAGCCCATCTGATTTTCGACACCTTGGCAAATGAGACAGAGTGTATTTGCCATACAAACATGGCCAATATGCAGGGGTGCTTTCCCCCTGCATATTAACAGTGCTGTCAGTGGAAAGTAAAATTATTTTTTCATGAATGTGAAATATGCCTGACTCTTGATCCTTCATGGAGATCAGAACTCCGGATTCCTTCTCTCACTTGAGTGAGATTTGAAATTCCAAGCATAGCTCTTTCAGTTCCTCTTTGGGAGACCCAGATAGCCTTCTCATCCTGCTTTCATAGGGCCCAGGTCTCTGAGGCATATGTTAACACAGGGAGAATGGTGGAGTTGAAAAGACATGCACAGAGTTGGAGGTTCTTTGTCTTTTTTAGTTGTTTCTTCGATGCTCTTGAAGGCATTCACACTGCTCTATTCCCCCTGTGCAGCTTGGATGCTAGGTCATTCTTCTTGTTGAGTTCTTGACCTAGGTACACATAATTGCAGCATTCAGAGATGTCTGTTCCACTGAAAGTGAATGGAGTAACTGGAACTAGTTCAGCTTTTCACAAACATTGTTTTGTTGAGATTCAGCTGTAGACCTATCTTTTCACATTCTCGGTCAAAGTCAGCCAGCATTTGTGCCACTTGGCTAATGTTTTTGCTATTAGAACGATGTCATCAGTGAAGCAGATGTGGTGTAGTTGCCGATTGTCTATCTTCACTTCCATTCCTTACCATTCTAATTGTCGCATGACATTCTCGAGGGTGGTGCTGAAGAGTTTTGGTGAGATGGTATCACCCTGCTGAACCCCTCTTTTGACATCAATGATCACTTCCTTGTAGAATGGTGAGATCCCGGTGGTGAATCCGAAATACAGCTCACGAAGGATCTTGATGTATTGAGTTTGAATGCCCTGTTTGGCTAGTGCTTCAATGACTGCTTTGGTCTCAACAGAATCAAAGGCTTTCTTTAAATCAATGAATGTTAGACAGAGTGGCATCATGAATTCCCTACAAACCTCAGTGAGCTTGGTTACCATTCATTGAGAACAGATATGGTTGATTGTGCTGAATTATTTTCAGAATGCAGCTTGCTCGCATGGTTCTCCTTCATCTAATGTTATGCCAATCCTGTTCAGGATGATTTGAGTGAACAGCTTGTAGATGACTGACAACTGGCAGATCAGGCAAAAGTTGCCAATGTCATGGAAGTCTCCTTTCTTGAACAGTAAAACTGTTCTGATGGTTTTCCATTGGGAGGGCACCTTGCATTCAGACAGGTAGCGTGTGAAGAGCCAAGCCAGTGTATTGATGTGTACTGATGGCAGATTCTTCAGGTGTTCGGGTCTGACTTTGTCTGGGCCTGGTGCTGTTCATTTCTTTACTAATGAAATGGCATGTCAGATTTCAGAAGGGAGAACGTTGTGAACATCATAGCCATCCTGTGGAATTTGGTATGTCTGCAATTGAACGTGGCTATCATCCATGTAGAAGTGATGGGTAATCTTCTGCATTACAGGTTTGTGTAGGTGAACCTATGTACCTGTGTGCCCTATGCACACATTATTAAATCGATTTCTCTCCTTTGCCAATATGCCTGATTGTGTTTTGATTCCTTCATCAACCTGAGAAGGACTCAGAGAGACGAAGATGTGGGGGGGTGCTTTTCCCCTGCATATTAACAGTGCTGTCAGTGGGAAGTAAAATCATCTTTTCATGAATGTGAAATATGCCTCGATAATAAAGAGTAAGAAGTTTTTACCATAGATTTTAAAATGTGATTTCACAGAATACAACCCATATTATTTCAACAGTGTTTTTTTTAATATGCCAGCCAGGGTCATAAAAGCAAAAATATGTGGGGAACTTCAATTAAAAATCTACACTGTATAGTTAAAATACAAAGACTACCATTTTGTAGATTTAGTGATAGAAGGAAATATTTACAAATTCATCCAACACGTTTAGAATGTTTAAATAATTTAAAAACTCGTAGTACTGAAATCCCCCCAAAAAAGTTAGAAAAAATTAAATAAATTAAGTTAAAAAATGGGGCTTACTAAAGGACATTAAAAAAGACAGTCTTGTGTTCAACAAGTACATAAGATGTTTTTATCAATTATTATTATGCAGATGCACAGAAAAACAGAGTGAGATGATACCTTACCCATATTAGAATGAGTATTATCAAAATATAAGAATCAAATTTAGGTAAGGATGTGGGAAATTGGAACCCTTGTACATTGTTAATGATACATTGGTGCAGTCACTATGCTAAAAAAATCACCAAACAGCTTTTTATTTTTTTTTACCAAATCACCAAGTATATATATATATCTCATAGGATGCATCTATATAACTTTTGGGCATTTATTTGAAATACTATGACATAAGTACCCCACTGTTTATGGAAGATTAATTTACAATAACCCACTACAGAAATAATCTAAGAACTGTACACTAGTGTAAGAATGAACAGTGGTATCTATATGTATACATAAATAAGATTATATAGAGTCATATAAACATTGCATAGGTAGTGTACAGTATTGTATGCATATGTATAAACATAGTTCTTATATAGGTAAATAGAAATTAGTTATAAAATAAAGATAGGCTATGCCACTTAGTACAATGTGGATGAAACTGGAAGAAGTTATGACAAGTGAAAGAAGTCAGAAGAGGAAAGACAAATACTGTATGATTTCACTCATAAGGGGAAGAAACAAAGCATAGGACCAAATAGAACAAAATAAAAACACATTCTCAGATGCAGAAGAACAGATTGTGGTTACCAGATGGTAAAGATTGTGGGAATGGTGAAATTGGTAAAGGGTGTCTGTTTATGGCGATGGATGTATTTTATTGCCACAAAAGCAAAAGTAAACAAAAATACCTATTAATTTCCAAGTTTCCTTTCAATTTTGAAGTGACAATGGATCACCACTTAGTCTTGCATATTTCATAAGCAACCAGTAAGGCCCATTGGAAAAGTTTCAATAAGAAGGCTTTGTCCTGACTATCACCATCTAAGGAATACAATAGCTGAGACAAAGATTTCTAGAGAAATCATCTTATACTCATAAATATTCAGAAAATCAATGCTAAAATTCATGTTACAAAGAAGATCTGTTATTTGGATTAATGGAGAAAAGAATCAATCAGTGAAAATTTCATGTTAGTCATTTCCATAATGAAGTACAAGAAAATCATAAGGTAATGCCAAAAATAGTATCTTGTAGTATTAAATTGGATGGTTAGAAGTAGTGATGATTATAACAGATCTGACTACATATCTGTTCAAAATATGGTTCTATTTGTTTTAATGTTCATTCCTTGTGAGAAACAGATAATTTCATGTGAAAGAAAAACAACAGATTCTACTTGAAAAATAGTTTTTGGATTATAACAAGACTTTTTTTTAGAAAAAGAAGTGGAATCAGATGGTAGAGCAGAGTTTTACTTTTGAAGATAATCACCAAAATCTGACATTAACTCAACTAAATATTGCATGGAATATATGCATTTCCAATTACATATACAAAATATATAGTTTCTTGAAAAATTATATTTCTTTCAAACTTCAATAAAAGACTTTTGAAATCATAGACATAACATATTTACTTAATTGCAATCATTCTTGTCAAAAAATAATTTTAGTAACATGTCTTATTTCTTCCTCTCCTCCCCTCTCCCGATCATCTAAGAGAGCAGCCAGAGACATTCATAGTGGATGCTGTTACATTTCTGAACATTTGTTGAATTGAGACACGGATCTACAATAATTACTTAATAATCTTTTTGTTGTTTTATTGAGAATAAAATTTATTTATATTTAAAATTAAAATATTTTCTAACTGACTCATTGTGATGTTCACATCAGTTTTAAGTCATGTAATGTTCCAATTTCCCACCACCAATATCCCATTTTTCTCCTGCTCCCTCCAGTCTCCTCTCCTGCCTCTATGGCAAGCATTTTTCATTTTCCTTCTTCCTTCCTCTTTACTCCTTCCTCCTTTTTACTTTCTTTTCTTTCTTCCTTCTTCATCATCTTCTCCTTTCTCTTCTCTTTTTCCTCTTCCTCTTCCTCCTCATCATTTGGGCATTTGGTTTGCAACACATATATATATATATTCTTAATAATATATATATGTATATATATATATATATATATATATATATATATATCACTGTATCACTGTATTCCCGTTCATCGTCGATTTGCCTCGAGCGGGCACCAGTAACATCTCCATACATCCTGTCTCATGCTAGCAGAGCCCAAGGGCACCTGATTGCTCCAGGAACATAAAGGGCCTCAAACCATTCCATCAGGTCATGGGAATGAGGTCTATAATTGTTACTGGTATTTGGCATATCAAATACGACATGGGTAGCTTGCCAGGCTCTGCCGTGTGGGTGGCATACTCTTGTAGTCACCTCTAAATCCAGCATTTATATATATACATCCTTTTACCTACTTTTTAGCACTCAGTTCTTATCCAAAGTGATTATTTACAACTACTATTGTCATTGCAGTCCCTTCTCCATCCTAATTACCCTCTGCCTGCTATAACTTGTGACAAGGTCCCAAACATGGACCTGTTCTCCTTGACCCTGTGCTTTCTGTTAACTTCTTCATCCAATAATGTTACACACATCATTTATATGTGTGTATGTAGCATGTTCTTGGTTTTCAAAAAAGTTTGCAAATATAACTGGAGAGTAACCAATTAATAAAGCACTACTGCTAATCTTTATTTTAAAAGTATCAACATGTATGTCACAAGAAACTTTCATTCATAGTAACACTTCACATGTACTGCATCATTTTAATAAAAACTCTAAATTTTCATTGTGTTATATATAGCAGTGAAAGTAAAACATCATAAAATAAAAAAGAATAAAATTTAACTCTATAACATCATTAGAGGTGCCCCAAATTTCATGGATCTAGTAAGTTATTGAAACTACTATGGTGGCACGTTTTTCTCATTCTTAGAATTAAGAATTAAATCCTAATAAATATTATAATTGATGTATGCTGTATCTTAATTTTTATACAAGTTCTTAAATCTTATTTTATATTTTAAATATGTTTACTGCATCTATCATTTTCATTTAATGATCAGTTAAACACATGTTATATAACAGTATGAGTCATTGGGAATTTATGAGTAAAAGATTATGAAGAAAACCAGAAGATAGGAAAACACCTATTAGAATAGTAAACTCAATAAAGTTAAGCTTAATAACATAGGTACCCACTATATAATTATAATCTTGTTGCACACACTTTCTAAATTCTTTTCATTTCTGCTCCTACATCTGGAAGCCAGTAAATCAGGATGAAATATTTACAACCAGTGAGAATCTCAAAAGTTTTATTATAGTAACAGCAGAAAATATCTTAACTTCTTTGAGGACTTGGTGTACAGATAAATGATTATTGCAATTATGTACCTGTAAAACAAACAACCTTAAAAAAGCCTAAAAAAGGAAAGAATAACTGCAAGGATTTCAAGTGGAATCCATAGTCCCAGAGTCATCAAATTAAGCTAACTGTAAATCTTGCACTATTTCTGGACCGTCCAACTACTTGAACCAATAAATTCCCTTTTTGTTTAAGTGAGATTGAGTGGGGCTTTCTGAGACTTCTTACTAGTAGCAAAAAGGGACAATTGGTTTAAATTCTGTGATCTTTCAACACCTTTTCAAAGTCTTCCCAACCTTCACAAATTTCTTCTCCCCAAACAAATTCCAATCCACCCACTAAGGTGGAATTTAACTGAAATAACCTATATTAAACCTTTCATGACTTCTTGAGTGAGAATTAATCACCCTTTTGAATTCCACTATATTTAGTAGCATTGATTTAACTATACCTTGCATTTTATCTAATAATTTTTCTTGAGAATTTTGTCACTGGCTTTGTAATTAGAAAGATGAAGTTCAAGTGTCCACTCATCTAATTATTGGTTGGTTGTTCATTAACATAGACTTAGAACGTCTATCTGTAAACTAGTAATAATTAGACAAAATAATAGGATTATATAGAGAATGAACTAAGTTAAAATATGCTTCAGAGATACTGTCCTCAATAAAAAAGTTACATAGAAATATAAAGGCCCAGAACCTCAGAAATGACATATTTTAGAAAAAATGATTAGCTATAGATACAGAATTAGTTAAGACAAAAACAGACTGGAGTAGGATGGTCCCTCACTGACTGTGTCCTTATAAGAGATTCATGTGAAGAAAACGAGACACTCAGGGACAGAACCGGATGAACAAAAGAACAGATTGGAGTCATGGTTCTATAGGAGTAGGAATGACACGGGTTTCTGTCAGACTGTAGACTGGTAGTGGTGGTGGTGGTAGTGGTGGAGTGGGAGGTTCAAGAAGCTGTGTGGCTCCTACGAAAAAGGATATGCTATAGGTTTCAGAGTTCGGGTAGACACCGTGCAAACATTGTGACTTAAGTTTAAATCAATGACAATAAATCATGTTGCTTTAAGACATTCAGTTGTGATTGGACACTAAAATACATGTATTATACATTTTTTGATCTGAGAATTAGTAGGCATCCTATGACTACCAGGTAAGTGTTGCAAGATTGTCTTTTTCTCTACGATTATCAGTACTGAACACATATATTTAGTTACGTATATAGACATATGTACATTGCATTTGTATATGTGTATCTCATCACTTGATCACTTGATCACTTAAATTTTGTTATTCATTGATTTGCTCGAGCGGGCGGCAGTAACATTTCCATATTTTTATATATCTGTATAACAGTTATTTAATATGTCATGATCACGATCTTCCCATTGATCATCTATTTGCTAGAACAGGCACCAGTAATATCTCCATATGTCCTGTCTCATGCCAGTAGAGCCAGGGGCATCGGCTTGCTACAGGAACATAAAGAGCCTCAAACCATTATATTAGGTCATGGGAATGACCTAATATAATTGCTACTGGAATTTGGCATATCAAATACAACACGAGAAGCTTGCCAGGCTTGCCGAGCGGGAGGCAAACTCTTTTAAACACTTCCAAATAAAGCATTTATTGGTGAGCCACGTGGCTGCAAGCGGCCACATGAGCCGGGATGTGATGGGCTGGTCTGCTGGGTGGAGTTCTGACGAGAGGGAAGTCCAAATGTGGAAAATGGCGGCGCCCCTGGAGTGAGGGGGTGGTCTGGCTTGTTGTGAGGCTCTGTCAAGGTGGTGGGCCAGGGCTAGAACCCGCCATGCCTCCCGACTGCCTCATGAATGGCTGTGCATAGGGAGAGCAAGAAACAGCTCTGCCCCATGTTTGAGAGTCTCTGGACCAGCATACCTGGGCCGGATTGAGGAAAAAGTTGCTGCAGGGTGGGTGTTGATGATCCGGGCTGTGACGGGCTGGTCTGCTGGGTGGAGTTCTGACGAGAGGGAAGTCCAAATGTGAAAAATGGCGGCGCCTGTGGAGTGAGGAGGGGGTAGTCTGGCTTGTTGTGAGGCTCTGCTGAGGTGGTGGGCCAGGGCTAGAACCCACCATGCCTCCCGACTGCCTCATGAACGTCTGTGCACAGGGAGAGCAAGAAACAGCTCTGCCCCATGTCTGAGAGTCATTGGACCATTTAATATGTAGTAAGATTCATTTTCCTCAGTATAATACTACATGACCTATGTTCCCATTTATTCTCTTCTCTGGTACTTTGAGATGCGTAGGTCGAATTAAATCACAGAATAACCATAATCACTTGATCACTTGAATCCCATTATTCATTGATTTGCTTGAGCGGGCGCCAGTAACATTTCCATTGGACCCTATCACGTGCCAATGTAGCCCAATGGCATCTGGTTGATTCAGGAATATGAAGAGCTTCAAATCGTTCCTTCAGGGTCTTGACAAGGAAGTCTGACCATCTTGTAGGTGGGCGGCCACGTGATCTTTGACATACCATGGGATCCAGTCAGTAACGACTCTAGTCCAGCAGTCTTCTCCAAATCGCATCACATATCCAGCCCATCTGATTTTCCATGCCTTGGCAAACGAGACTGTCCCTGGTTCTGGAATAGCGACTGAGGTTGTAACTTTGGATTCCTTCTCTCACTTGAGTGAGGCATGATATTCCAAGCATAGCTCTTTCGATTCCTCTCTGGGAGACCCAAATAGCATTCTCATCCTGCTTTCATAGGGCCCAGGTCTCTGAAGCATATGTTAATGCAGGGAGAATGCTGGAGTCAAAGAGATGTGCCCGGAGCGGGAGGTTCTTTGTCCTTTTAGCTACTTCTTCAATGTCTTTGAAGGCATTCAATTCCACTCTCTTCCTCCTGCGCAGCTTAGGTTTTAGGTTATTCATCATGTTGTTTAGGTCGATCATCATGTTGACTTCTCAACCTAGGTACACATGACTGCTGTATTCAGAGATTTTTGTTCCATTGAGTGTGAATGGGGCCTCTGGAACTAGTTCATTTTCATAAATTTAGTTTTCTTTAGATTCAGCTGTAGACCTATCTTTCCACATTCTCGGTCGAAGTCAGCCAGCATTTGTGCTGCTTGGCTAATGTTTGGTGTTATTAGAACGATGTCATCAGTGAATCGGAGGTGGTGTAGTTGCCAACCCTCTATCTTCACTCCCATTCCTTCCCACTCTAATTGTTGCATGATGTTCTCGAGGGTGGCGCTGAAGAGTTTTGGTGAAATGGTATCACCCTGTCGAACCCCTCTTTTGACATCAATGATCACTTCTTTGTAGAATGGTGAGATCCTGGTGGTGAATCCGTAATACAGCTCACGAAGGATCTTGATGTATTGGGTTTGAACACCCTGTTTGGCTAGGGCTTTGATGACTGCTTCAGTCTCCACAGAATCAAAGGCTTTCTTTAAATCAATGAACGGGAGACATAGTGGCATCTTGTACTCCCTACAAACCTCAATGAGCTTGGTTCAATATCACTATCACTATTTTCCCGTTAATCATCTATTTGCTAGAGTAGGCACCAGTAATATCTCCGTATGTCCTATCTCATGCTAGGAGAACTCAAAGGCATCTGCTTGCTCCAGGAACATAAAGAGCCTCAAACCATTATATTAGGTCATGGGAATGACCTAATATAAATGTTACTGGTATTTGGCATATCAAATACTACAGCTTGCTAGGGCTTGCCATGCGGGTGGCATACTGTTGTAGTCACCTCTAAATAAAGCATTTATTGATAAACCGCACGGCCGCTAGCGGTCAGCAAAGCTGGGCTGTGATACTCGGTCTGCTGGGTGGAGTTGTGACAAGAGGGAGGTTTGGATGTGGAAAATGGTGGGGCCCATGGAGTGGGGGGTTGGCTGGCTTGTTGTGAGGTTCTGGTGGGGTGGCAGGTCAGCGCTAGTACCCACCATGCCTCCCGGGCGCCTTGTGAGCAGCTGGGAACAGGGAGAGCAAGGTAGCAACTCTGCCCCATGTCTGAGAGTCTCTGGTTCAGCATACCTGGGCCAGATTGAAAGAAACTGCTGCATAGTGGGTGTCAATGATCCGGGCTGTGATAGTCTGGTCTGCTGGGTGGAGTTGTGGAGGAGGAGAGTCCAGATGTGGAAAATGGCGGGCCCCATGGAGTGGGGGAGGGGGTCATCTGGCTTGTTGTGAAGCTCTGATGGGGTGGCAGGCCAGGGATAGAACCCACCATGCCTCCCTGGGCACCTAAGCCGTGGCCTGCCACCCCACCAGAACCTCACAACAAGCCAGACGACACCCCCCCTCCCTGGGGCCTGCCATTTTCCACATCCGGACTTCCCTCTCATCACAACTCCACCCAGCAGACCAGACTATCACAGCCTGGATCATCCACAGCCACCCTGCAGCAGTTTCTTTTCAATCCGGCTGAGGTATGCTGAACCAGAGACTCTCAGACATGGGGCAGAGCTGCTACTTGCTCTCCCTGTGCCCAGCTGCTCATGAGGCGCCCGGGAGGCATGGTGGGTTCTAGCCCTGGCCTGCTACCCCACCAGAGCCTCACAACAAGCCAGACGACACCTCCCCTCACTCCATGGGGCCCACCATTTTCCACATCCGACTTCCCTCTTGTCACAACTCCACCCAGCAGACTACACTATCATAGCCCGGATCATCCACAGCTACCCTGCAGCAGTTTTTTTCAATCTGGCCCAGGTATGCTGAACCAGAGACTCTCAGACATGGGGCAGAGCTGCTACTTGCTCTTCCTGTGCCCAGCTGCTCATGAGCTTGGTTACTGTGTGGATATGGTTGACTGTGCTGAATCCTTTCTGGAAGCCAGCTTGCTCGCATGGTTGCCATAATGTCATCAGTGATTTATGTTTTTCTACCTTATACTACTTTGTTTTTGTGTATCATATTTTGATAAAATTGACTTTATGACTTTGTGAGTATGATTACTGATATAACTACCATATTCAAAAGAGCATTTACAATTTTTTTCCTTTAAAACTTTTTTGTTTTCATGTCAAATAGGTTATCTGTCAAGTGTGTAAAAGATTTAAGGGAGGAACATATCACACAGGTGTATGAACACCCAATCATCATGTTTATGAACCAGTGTCGGACGCGAGTTCCCTTCTACCTCCGAAGTCATCGGATGAAGACTCTGGAATCCGATGCAGTTTTAAAAGGCTTTACTTATCACAGGTTCAGGCATAGAAATCAGCAATAGGAAAAACCCGGTGATTAGGATTCCCAGCTAGAACCCCAGCCACATGTAGGCCAAGATGGCAGCCTCCACGTGTTAAGCCCTGTAAAGAGGAGACAAAGACAAGACTCCCAAGAAGAGTGCAAGCCAAAGAGAGCCCAAAAAAGAGAGAGATGGAGAGGAAGCAGCCTAATTTTTTATACCCCTGCAACTCAGACCTCTCATTATTATGGAAAGCAGGAAAGGTCAAATGCCCTTAGGTAATTTCTCCCAGCACCTTACCTAGGCCCTATTATATGCTAATGTTTTGAGCCAAGATCTGCCTGGAAATGCCTTTATAGGGTAGAGAAGGGGTTTCTGAGATGCATGTCTTTGTACCAAAGACTAATACTAATGCCAGTTAAATATTTCTCCAAGCCTTCACAAGAGTCTCGTCTACTTCACGGTAGATTTGTATTTTAGTTGACTTTGAGTAATTAGGAAGCCATGCTTGCTTGCTTGGAGACAAACAGCATTTCTCTCTGGTCTAATTACTTAAAGACCCAACTTGGCCAGGCAAATATTCTGGTGAGATCTAGCTAGTGCCACGATGATTGTGGTAGCATGAGAGAATATTTATACCAACCAGTACAGAATACATGGTCAGATAAACTGCCACATTTAAACTACCCCCCCTTATCTACGAAGCGATCTGCAGGAGGCAATCCAGGTCAAATGCAGAGGCTCTTAGAGGAGTCCTGCAACAACTCCTCCTGATTAGTTTACTATAAAAAATTGAAAATACAAAATATTTAGTAACATATCGAAAATTAAGATAAGAAAAAAATTCAAATTACAAAATGATAATACATGTTACTTTAGGATTTAACTTGTTTTTGGACCCAAAGCAAAGTTCCTAACGAAGTGCTTTTAGCTGTCTGATTTTGATGAACCATAGTTTCCACTGCCCATAATTTGTGAGAGCCTATTTGCCATATTTTAAGTAAAGTCATATTTTTGAGAAAGGTCTCAAAACGGCCTTTTGGAACAGCAATAGCGGTGATCTTATGAGTATGAGTTTCTGGAGAGCAGTGGTCAGGAACTCGTTGAATTGTCAGGAACTATGGAACAAGAGTCTCGAGCGCTGGAGCAGGAGTCTTGAGCACTGGAACAGGTGTCCGGAACATTGGTGTAGGCATCTTGTAGGGGCTTCTTCAGCAAGGGAACACTGGCACCTGTAACTGTACCTGTAGCTTAATTTTAGGCGAGACAAAAACACTTTTCGAGACTAATCACGAATAGAGATTTTAAGACTTGGCAGGGATCCAAGTCTGGGATGGAGAGAAGAACATAAAGAAGCTCCAACATGGGTGGAGCAGGGGAAATAAGTATGAGAATTGATCATTTTAAAATTGATGAGTTTAGTGGATCAGCAGTGGAGCTGATGAATTTAGTAGAGGTTTGTAGTGGTCAGAAATGGAGAAGGTAGTAGTTGAGACATAACATAGACACAACATTAATCACAAACATAATGGTGGCCACCACATGCACACACATGCACACACACATTTGATTGATTAGTATATTACAGCTGTATAAATGACCCAATCTAGGGTGATAAATGGTAACGAATAAGCGCTTCATGAATATAAAGCCGGCAAATGATGGTGAGGAAGTGTCTTTTCCTGTGAATAGAGCATTGGGAAAAAATTATTTTTGCAATTTATTAAATTTTTAGTGAGCACTTTGTTTTAGGAGTCTCCGAGTATTGAGCACTGTAGTGCAAGTTTACTGCATTCCAATATCTTATCCTGTGAACAGAATCATTAGAAAAACAATTTTTCGGCTGCCCTGGGGCAACCAGCCATAGCATGTAGTCTCAAACGGGGCTGGGGAAGCTGGAACTTGCCTCTCCCCAAGCTCAACTGACCATGGGACTCCCAGGAGGACAGATGGGTTTTGGGAGTGGGCCCATCACCTCTGGGGGTCCCGGAAGCAGCCAGATGAGACTCGCCCACCACACTAGCCGTCTCTTTTGGACGCTGGGATGCTACCACAAGACCAGATTAACAGAGCAAAACGAGTTCGAGCCCAGGTAGGCAGCTCCCAGAAGCAGGAATCACTGTGAATTCGTCAGATGGAGGCGGGATTCGGCCCTTCCCCCTCCATTTTTTCAAGCCTGGTGGCCCTGCCCAGGAGCTGCCCTGGGGCGACCAGCCATAGCACCCCCTTATCTATGAAATGACCTGCAGGAGGCAATCCAGGGCAGATGCAGAGGCTCTTAGAGGAGTCCTGCAACAAACTAGAAAAGAACATTTACAGTTTTAAGCTAATACTGTCATGGAAAAACATCACAGTTATTACGATCTCATAACCTATTCGACTGTGACAATTTTTCTGTTGTTTGACTCTTGACAATTTAAGACTCATGAAAACCATTGTAAATCATATTAATCATTTACTAAGCATTCAGTGTGCCATTTTGAATGGGTTGTATTAAGGATATCTTTAAAAGACTTATAATAAAATCACATGTATATTATTTATGAAATTCCTTTCTTGTCTTCATTTCTCCAAATGGAAAGGCTTTCGGTTTGAGTTGAGTCAAAACAGATAATTTGAGTAAGAAATACATGTATATGTTAAGAGTAAAAGGAAAGTGTGAATTCTGAACATCTTAGGACATCTGCTGTTTGAAGCTGCACAAATGGTTTACACATGAGTTCCAAGCTGTGTCCATTTATCCAATATCTGATGCTAAGTGATATATCAAATAACATTTTGCATATTGGAATTGGAAAGTAAAGTCTTGAATCCAGTTGACTTTAAAGACACTATGTAATGTCTGAAATCACACCTAAAAACATGTCATATGAACTCCAGCAATTAGAATTCACCATGCTTGAATTATACCTGCAGCAAATATCCATGGACACTGGACATATCCAGGTCATTTGTTTATGTGTGTGATTTTGGGAGTGACACCTGGGGGTGCTTAGGGGATTCAAACCAGGCTCATGTCTACCACAACTGCATACGGGGCTAATTACCGCCTTACATCCTTGTACTTTTCCAGCTTTGGGTCATTTATTTTAGTTCCTTTACATTCTAGTATTTAAAAAAAAAACTTCAAGACAGGACTTTAAATGCTTAAAATGCCTTTGTTTTATTGTATCCAAAAGCAGAACTATAGCCTTTACTTTGCACTTAGACATCATTCATGACAAGTACCATGTGTAGTGTCAGGGGCAAAACCAGGTCAACTATATGCAACATAAGTACCCTAATCCCCAAACTATTGCTCTGGCCCCAGAAATATAGTCTTAAGGATTAATATTTGGGCAGACCATTTAGAAAGCAAAGAAATTTTGATACCTGAAAATTAAAGACAATCTGTGTATGCATACTACATTTCAAGAACTGCATCTCACCCAAGAGATTTATGTGTGAAGTTTTGCAAACATTGCTATACAAGGGCTGACAATGAATTTGAAAAAAGAATATGCATAGTTTCACAAACTGTAATAATAGTTCTTGGGGAAAACACTATGTCTTTGTTGAATAAGTGTGATATATTGAGTTCCAATCAGATATCAACCTCCTGCTAGTGAATTACCTCTACTACCTTATAACTTCATGGAAAAAACCTATTAGATAAGAAAGTTCAAAAATTGGGTATCCCTGACCTTAGTTACTAAGTATTTATGGCAATTACAAATAAAAATTTTTATCAAAGTGTCTATAGCCATTCGTTACTATTGAGATTAGAGCTATTTTCATAAGCAAAGACTCATTCTTACAATAAATTACAATTGAACTTCTGGATGATTACATTGAGATATTTACCAGTCAGCAGAGGCTGTGAATATTCTGATAAAATCTGTTAAGGCACAATAGGAAAATAGTCAACCCAAAAAATAATTAGAAGATAAAAAACATTATTTAAGAGGATGATTACCAAAATACCTTTTCACATCCCAAGCCATGGACCCGTGTCTGAATATGCGGGTCAAGGATATAGTTATGATTGGGTTCTGTGGTGCCAGGATTCCCTGGGTCAGTCCAGTAGTGGGGAGAGGTCTTCCAGCATCACACTAGATGATGCTCAGAAGATCATGTAATGTGAGACTCAGACTGGAGTCAGATGCATGCAAGGCATGCACTTAGACCAAGGACCTAAGTAACAATAAAATCCTTTGCTGCCTAATATTATATCTTCTCTGAAAGGAAAAGTGAATCCTGTCATTATTGCATCTCAGAATTTCATATTGAGATCTAAACAAATAGAGATGAGGCCACAGGAACAGTCACTGAAGATAGAAGGAAATAGGTATATTAAGGTTTTTTTTGTTTGTTTTGTGGCCACACCCAGCAATACTCAGGGCTTACTCCTGTATTTGTGCTTGGAAATAACTCATGGTACTGCTCAGGGAATCAAATTGGGTGCCAGGGATTGAGCCGGGATTGAGCCGAGTCAGTGGTGTGGTAAGGAAAACACCTTTCCTGCTGTACTATCTCTTTGATCCTGTTATATTAAATTGGAAATGATCATAAAAGGTTTTTTCTTATGGTTCAGACTGTAAACATACTCACAGATAAACATAATATCTCCAATTTTAGAGTCAGATATTGTCAATATTACAACTTGATGTTAGAAAATCCAGAAAAGTTGAAAACTTTAATTTTCTTTTAAAAAATTTAGAAAAGGGACTATCTTTTTTAAAAATACAGTGTGTAACTTATTTCACTGCTTAAATTTCCCAATGGTTAGCTATTGGTTAAGTTATACTTTGATACAGTTTTTTTCTGGATAACATTTAACAAAACTAACTAGAAAACTAAAATATATGTGTCCTTATACACATGGGCATATATTATAACCTTACATTGTATAATGACTTATTTCAGCAAGTAACGTTAAAAATTAAAGCATTATAGCAACAATAAATATAATGATACCAAGAAAAAAATAGTATCATAGCATGGATTTATACAGAGACTAATCAGTGGGGGCAACATCATCAAAACAAACAAAACACCAAAGTGAAAAGTCCTGACATAAACAGTGAAGAAGAGCAAAAGTAATATCACTTTACAGGCATTTACTACCAAGCTATGAAGATGCCAAGTAATTTTACATGTATTTTTCTTTAATCTTCAAAGCTACTAAGTGAAATGGGAAGTCCTTGCACTCTATTCTGGAGACAATGCTTTACATTGGGAGATAAAAAAGAAAAGAAACTAATAAATGGGAAACTGTGATTTTATTTTGTCAAAAGTTTTCTTACAGGATTACAGTATGTTGAACAATAATGACTATGAGATTCTAGATGCACATCAGGTTATTTCTACAAAATACAGCATAGTTGAAAGGCAAAAATAGATAAATATACTAATAAGTTAGAGTGAAAAAATTATTTCCATTTAAATTAATAGAAATAGACAATTAAACATAATCCTAAAATTTATAAGTAGGCAACTGCATAAGAAATTGCCATTTCCAAAATGGATCACAAAATTGAATCCGACATTCTGCTGCCTTCAAGAAACACACCTGAACAATCGGAGCAAAGACAGGCTCAAAATAAAAGGCTGGAAAATAATCCTTCACTCAAACAACCCATCCAAAAAGGCTGGGGTATCCATACTGGTATCTGACAACATAGACTTCAGGCTAAAGAAGGTCAGAAGGGACAGTGAAGGTCACTTCTTAATAGTCAAGGGATGCATAGATCAGGAAGAAATCACGCTATTAAACATATATGCACCCAACGAGGGGCCAGCAAAATACCTACTACTAATAGTAGTAACTACTAACTACAAATAGACTTCAAAGAAGTCTAATAACTACTAATTCTAATAACTACTAATAGACTTCAAAGAAGACGTTGACAGCAACAGAATTGTAGTTGGAGACTTCAACACTGCTCTATCAACCCTGGATAGATCAACAAGATTGAAACTTACCAAGGAAATACTGGCCCTAAAAGAAGAGATGGAAGAAAGAGGGCTGGTAGACATATACAGGACATTTCATCCCCAAAAAGCTGAATACACTGTCTTCTCCAGTGCACATGGAACATACTCCAAAACAGATCACATGCTGAGCCATAAATCATACCTCCATAAAATCAAGAAGATAGAAATTGTGCCAACTATTTTTTCAGACCATGATGCACTGAAAATAGAAGTTAATTGTACACAAAAACGGAGACCAATACCAAGTACCTGGAAACTAAACAGCTCACTGCTGAACAACCAGCAAGTCATAAAAAGAAATCAAAGAGGAAATCCAAAGATTCCTTGAAACAAATGAGACTGAAGACACGAATTACCAGAACTTGTGGGATACAGCAAAAGCAGTGTTAAGAGGCAAGTTCATAGCTCTTCATACATTCATCAGAAAAGAAGAAAAGGCCATCATAAACAGTCTGACTTCAGAACTTAAGATCTTACAGAGTGATCAACAAAAGGAGCCCAACCCAAGCAGAAAGAAAGAAATAATAAAACTTAGAGCAGAAATCAATGAGATGGAATGTCAAAAACAATCCAGAAGATCAACGCCAACCAAAAGCTGGTTCTTTGAAAAAATAAACAATATTGACAAACCACTTGCAAGACTTGTAAGAAAAGGAAAAGAGAGAACCCAAATAAATAGAATCAGAAATGAAAACGGGGACATCACAACTGAAAACACAGAAATTCAAAAGATCATCAGAGATTACTATGAGAGCCTGTACGCCACGAAACAAGAGAACCTAGAAGAAATGTACAAATTCCTGAATTCATATAGCTTCCCAAGTCTGCAACAAGAAGATTTGGAATACCTCAACAAACCTATCTCCATCGAGGAAATAGAATCGGTAATCAAAAGTCTCACCAAACACAAAAGCCCAGGTCCAGATGGATTCACCAGTGAATTCTACAAAACCTTTAAAGAGGACCTACTCTCAATTCTTTTTTTAAGCTCTTCCGGCAAATTGAAGAAACAGAAATTCTCCCAAATAGCTTTTACGAGGCACATATCACCCTGATACCCAAAGCAGACAAAGATGTCACAAAAAAGGAAAACTACAGACCAATCTCCCTGATGTATACAGATGCTAAGATCTTCGATCTTCAACAAAATACTAGCAAATAGAATCCAAAGAGTCATCAAAAAGATTGTACACCATGACCAAGTGGGATTCATCCCGGGAATGCAAGGATGGTTCAACATCTGCAAGTCAATCAACATAATACATCATATCAACAAAAAGAAAAATAAAAACCATATGATCATATCAATAGATGCAGAGAAGGCATTTGACAAGATTCAGCACCCGTTCATGATGAAAGCTCTCCGTAAAATGGGGATTGAAGGAACCTTCCTCAAGATAACCCAGGCTATCTACTACAAGCCCACAACGAGCATCATTCTCAATGGGGGAAAAACTGAAAGCCTTCCCCTTAAGATCAGAGACAAGACAAGGCTGCCCGATCTCACCACTTCTATTCAATATAGTACTGGAAGTACTTGCCATAACAATCAGGGAAGAAAAAGACATTAAGGGCATCCAGATAGGAAGGGAAGAAGCCAAGTTATCACTATTTGCAGATGACATGATATTATACCTGGAAAACCCAAAACTCTCTACCAAGAGGCTCCTAGAAATAATACATTCTTATAGTAGAGTAGCAGGGTACAAAATCAATACCCAAAAGTCAATGGCCTTCCTATATGCAAACAGCGAAAGAGAAGAAAGGGACATTAAAGAAACTATCCCATTCACAATTGCACCACAGAAAATCAAATACCTAGGAATCAGTCTGACAAAGAATGTAAAGGATCTCTACAAAGAAAACTACAAAACGTTACTTCAGGAAATAAAAGAAGACCTGAGGAAATGGAGACACATTCCCTGCTCATGGATTGGAAGGATTAACATTATCAAAATGGTAATACTCCCTAGAGCTTTATACAGATTCAATGCGGTCCCTATAAAGATACCCATGATGTTCTTCAAAGAAATTGAACAAACACTCCTGAAATTTGTATGTAATAATAAAACTCCACGAATAGCTAAAGCAATTCTTGGGAAAAAGAAGATGGGAGGTATCACTTTCCCCAACCTCAAGCTCTACTACAGAGCAGTTGTAATTAAGACAGTGTGGTATTGATATAGAGACAGACCCATAGACCTATGGAATAGAACTGAGTATCCTGAAACGCACTCACAAATATACAACCACTTAATCTTTGATAAAGGAGCAAAAAATATTAAGTGGAGCAAAGAAAGCCTCTTCAAAAATGGTGCTGGGAAAACTGGGCAGCTACGTGTAAAAAAATGAACTTAGACCTCCTTCTAACGCCATGCACAAAAGTCAGATCAAAATGGATTCTAGATCTCGATATCAGACATGAATCTATAAGGTACATCGAAGAAAACATAGGAGAAACGCTCTACGACATCAAAAAGAAAAGTATCTTTAAAAACGACACACCACTGACCAAGCAAATGGAAGCAATGATAAACAAATAGGATTATATAAAATTGAAAAGCTTCTGCACCTCAAAAGAAACGGTGTCCAAGATACAAAGACAATCCACAGAGTGGGAAAGGATATTCACCCAATACCCATCTGACAAGGGGTTAATATCCAGGATATATCAGGCACTGGTAGCACTCCACAAGAAGAAAACAGCCAACCCCATTCAAAAAATGGGGAGAAGAAATGAACAGAAGCTTCCAAAAAGAAGAAATTCGAATGGCCAAAAGGCATATGAAAAAGTGCTCTTCATCTTTATTCATCAGGGAGATGCAAATCAAAACAACAATGAGGTACCATCTCATCCCACAGAGACTGGCACACATCCAAAACAGCAAGAACAACCGGTGCTGGCGTGGATGTAGGAAAAAAGGGACTCTCATCCACTGCTGGTGGGAGTGCTGACTGGTCCAGCCCTTTTGGAAAACAATATGGGCATTCCTCCAAAAACTAGATATTGAGCTCCCATTTGATCCAGCAATAGCACTCCTGGAAAAATACCCTAGTGACCGAAAAACACATAGCAGAAACACTATCTGTACTTCTTTATTCATCTCTGCGCTATTCACTATAGCTAGAATCTGGAAACAACCTAAATGCCCGAGAACAGAGGACTGGCTAAAAACTGGTTCATCTACACTATGGAATACTATGCGGCTGTCAGAAAAGATGAAATTATGAAATTTACTTGCAAATGGATGCACATGGAGTCTATCATGCTGAGTAAAATTAGTTAGAAGGAAAAGGACAGATATAGAATGACTGCATTCATTAATAGGATATAAATAGATACCAGTGTTTTACTAAATATGGGAAATAGTAATGGCAGATTAAAACTCACCACTGAATATACACAAAGAGACTTAAGTGATAAACTCTAAATATCTGCAGGGCTAGCCACAATGTGTAAAATAAGAGGGAGAGAGATGCAGAGACAGAGAGAGAGAGAAAAGAGAGGAAACTGGGGTACCTGCTATTAAGGCGGCCTGGGGGCTGGATGGGGAGGGGTGCATTGGTGGTGGAAATGGGGCACTGGTGGAGGGATGGGTGCTGGAATACTGTATTACCAAGAACCAATTATGAACATCTTTGTAATTGTATGTTTCACGGTGGTATAATAAAAAATTTAAAAAAAAAAGAAATTGCCATTTGAAAACTCTTTATACACTGATTAATTTCATGGAAAAATGTTTTTTCTAATTTAGAGTTTACCTATAAAATATAACAAGAAAAGCCAACTCTATTCTGTTTCTATTTTTCCACCAGTCAAAAAGAACAATAAAAAAGAAAAATCTACTGTGCTGAATTGATACTATTTATTATATGCTTATTCATCTAAAATAATATATAATAAAATACTCAGTGTATCTGGATGTATCAAAGTCAATCAGTGGGTAGCTTGAAATAAAAACACAAAATTTGGGGGAAGAAAACAGAACTCTCCCACCCCATCATTAAGGTTTTTGACACCATTCTTAAAGATTATACTGAAAATTAGGGATAATCTGGTGTTTTGATTTCAACTTGCAAGCTGCATTACGTGATACTATATGTCTAAGCATCTATTTGAATAATTTGTACCAAGACAGATAAAGACCCAATGCTAAGCATTGAATTACTCTTGGACCACCTCCTATTCTAGAGTCTAAAGATGCCATTCAGGGATGGTAGGATTATAAAGAGCATAGAAAAATGGTTTTAGGAGCTAAGATCAACAATTTCAGAATTTGTTGGGAAGACAAAGAAGATTTAATGCAAGATATATAACATACATTTTGTCATGGAGATCATTTATGTTATTTGAGATCATTTATTTCATTGAAATGATTAAGCAAATATGAAATCATGGTCAAATTTGGACTTAGTGGGAAAAAATGAGTGAAAACAAAACCTAATAGTAGAAGAGATGATAGAAAGTTTTTGTGTGTCTAGATGCTGAGAAACTTGAAAATTAATTGACTAGTATGTTTCGAATAATGCCCTATTATATACTATCCAGTGTCAGTAGAAAAAGAAATATTATGTCTTTCAAGAAACTTTGAGTCATTTTACCAGATTCATAGAGATTAAACACAACTTAAATTGGTTTTATTCTATATGGTATTAATAAAATGCATTTGTACATTTTTTCTAAAAATAATTAAATAAAATAGAAAATAGGAAAATGTATTGTAAGCAATAAAAGAGAATGTTGCTTTAGCTTTCAGTTATATGTGCCTAACTTACATATTAAGGTGATCATCAAATTAATTTATTGTGGGTTATCAAAATATTTTACTGGGGGCATATTAAAATTAATAAATTACTTTAATACTGTGATTCCAGTATATGACAATGCCAATGATATCACTATTTTCGTACTATTTAGAATTTCTAAGCAAATAGTATACAAAATCCTACTAGAGAAATAAGTTATAAAATTCAAACTAAGTACCAGCAACATCTGCATTTAAGCCAAGAGATCTGAAGCATTTTTTAGCTAAAAGCCTGTTGAACAAAAAAAAAAATCAGTAACAAATCTCTTATTTCTAAAGGCTCTTTGTCGCCCAGCTTAACATAATTTTAATACATTTATCTGTGTTTTGCTAAGAAATTAAAACACAAAGAGAACACATCTGTCTATTGTTGGTCTGGAAAGGAAAATTTTCCTGTGTACATTAACCCACAAACTAATGAATTATCCTAAGGCTTTCATCAAAAGGATAGTGTGGTTTAGTGATGCATTTATGGCCACAAAACCTCGGATTTGAGTTCTTTACCTAGTCTGCATTTAGTGATTTAGGAAGTCAATTAACATTTGAGTTAGATTTGAGCATATTTTTTTTCCAATTTCAGAGTATTCCAGTAGAAGGAGATCATGCCATAGTAACTCAGCAATGAACTAAGACAATTTACATAGATTATATGGAATTGTTGTACATGGTTAATAGTTCTGGGTGCATTTAAATATACTAACTACTATTGCCAATCAACTAGCATCAATCATTTATAGATTATGATCCAGAATATTTTGTTTGCTCCATTTTTTATCTCTTATATTTTTTGTCTCTTTCTAGACTAATTAATATTATTCATTAGTTTTGTTTTTGTTTTTTGGGGGCCACAGATGGCAGTGTTCAAAGTTAATTCATTATTCAGTGCTCAGGGATTTTTCCTGATAGTCTCAGGGGACCCATATGAGGATCAAACACTGCTAGGCTGTATGCAAAGAAAGCACCCTACTTGCGATACTATTACTCTGGCTCTATATTTCATATTATTTTGAGATATATGAGTTTGATTAGTAAAACTAAAAAAATTCTGAATGTTATCAAAGTATGTTTCCACATGTAGTGTATGTATGTATATATACATGAATATACTCAAGAGTTTAATACTAAGATGTCCTAATTACTTTTAATGACCAATATATAAATTAAGGTATGGCAGTTAAAAGCTTCTGTGAAAATATGCAGATCACAATCTTTCAGATTAAGCCAATATTTGTGAAGAAGCAGTTCTAAAATGTTTCTGATTTTGATTACTTTTTTTGATGTTTATATATGATCACTGCTCAGTCAATATCCTTTAGTGCCTTGTATTTATATATTGAGTTCTGCAGATGCAAATTTTAATAAAGTCAGCAAGAAATAAACATTTCTAAAAAGTTATTACTACGGTTTGGCAAATTTTTTATGGTTTAAGGCTACTTTCGCCTCCAGTAAAAACATTGTATAACTCCACACCCGCCACACCTTTCAGCACCTCTTATCTGGTTGATAGACTCTTTGCATCACAGACTCTGAGTTTGCCATTAACTTATTCTGAGAAGACTATTATGAACACACATGATATAGTTTTGTCTGTCTTACAGACTCTGTAAGATAATGAAATGATTCTATCTACATCTGTCATCAGAACAGTATGTCCTAGATAGTGCCAGTGCTTTAACTTTGGGTTCTGAACTCAGAATTCCATTGTGCAAATTTGGAGTCAACAGTCATCTACCAATATGGAAATTAAGGTTGTTTTAAGTCATTAAAGTTCTGTCTATCTTTAATTACAGAGTTTCAGAAAAAATACATGGTGGGAAGGCTAATTTCACATATCACATTCTATTTAGGAAAATATTTGTACATTTTCTATGATATTAATTCAAAAGACACAGCTTCTGTGTCCTAGTCTGGAAGCTGAAAAAGAAAGGAGAATAATTTCCCCATATAAAAATATTTGGAAAAAAGAATTTGGAAATTTCTCCTACAATTTGGAATATCTTTATTTTCCTTTCTTGTCTAAAGGATGTAATATGTAGAATTTTCAGTTGACAGTCCATTTTCTTTTCATCATTTGAAAAATGCCAATTCGTTGTGGCATCCATGATTTCATTCAAGAAATCTACTGAATTTGAATCATGTTCTTTTTTCCTCTGTTGTCAATGTGACAATTCTCTCTACAATGCCTATAATTTTTAATTTATCTAGCAATATTTTTAGTTCAACCATTTTATTCTGTGACATTATATTGCATGAGTTCTATTATTTAAACTTTATTTTTGGGTAAGTTTAATATTTGTTGAGATTTTAATTTTTATATATTTCAGAAGAATTTGCAACTATTTTGTGAAGTTATTTCATGATGTCTGATTCATGCCAGATAGTTGCAATATCCAGTCCGTCTCAATGTGGCATCATTGACTTTTTCCATCTAGTGATAATTTTCCTGTTTATTGGTATGAGGAGTAATTTTCAATTTTATTTGGGTACTCAATATTTCAAGAGCTCATGGGTCCTATTAAAATCCTTCATTTAACAGGCAGTCATATGTTCAGTGTTAGTAAACAGTTCCTTATCTACTTTTGAAACCTGTGGTTTCATAAACAGTATCAATTATGTGTGCTTCTGATGCTAATTTCCATAGCCTGAACACAACACAGTAGCAAAGTGGTATCATTAAACTCTTATTATAAATCATGTTCATGTGATAATAAACAGGTCCTGATTTATTGTATAATGGCTTCTATTAAAATGACCTACTAGTCTATACTTTCTCACTCAGTACCTGGATTTTATGCTGTGCTCTTCTTTGTTCTGTGCAACCATCCTGACTTCCTGTGATTCATCTTCTAGACATGGTCTTACTTAGGGTAATTCTTTATGTATCATTGTTCAACTGATCTTTATTTGATATATAACTGCTCATCTCTTTTGCTTCCCTTTATCTTCTATTCTTTCTATCTCTCTGTTTCTCTGTCTCAGAGGTGAGCTAAGAGCCATACCTTGCAGTGCTTAGGAGGGTATTTTTGGACTTATTCTCAGGAATGACCTTTGGTAGCACGCAGGGACCACCTGTGGTACCAAGGAATCTGTATGGGTCCAAAGGGCTGACCATTCACAAGTGTTTTAATAATAAATACCCAGTAATATCCCTCTAGCCCCTTCCCTTGCATCTTTTAAATCTCCTCATTGACCTCGCCAATGGGGTCTTTCCCAGAAACACCATCTTAAGTTCTTCTAATTTAAGGCATTACATAACTATCTTTTCTTCATTACTTTTTTTTCACCTCAGTCACAAATACCATTAAGTAACCTTTGTTATATCTCATAGCAGATTGAATACCAGGTAAAAATATTAATATAAGCTAACATACCATATATCTCATTTTTTAGTTTGTCAATTTTATTTCACTCCTACTATAATGAAACAGAACTAGATCATGAACTTTGTATCACTTAGAATTTGCTAAAATACCAGTGCCTTAGAATACTTTCAAAATCAAGGTCATTTGAGTTAATATCTTCTAGTTGAGTAAATAAATATATGTAAAAAATTGTTAAACACAAGTACTTTTCCCCAAATTGGGTTGAAAGTATCAGCAGACACAGTTCAATTAAGAGTTGCTATTACTGTTTATTCAAATAAAAATAAGCGTATATCTATTTTAGAGCATGTAAAAATTAGAATACCAATTTATTAAATTTCATATTTAAAACATTTTTGTTGAATCACCATGAGAAAGACCATTACCATTATAAATCTGTTCATTATAATTACATTTGATCATGCAGTATTCCATCATCCATCTCCCTACCAGTGTACATTTCCCAACACCAATGTCCCCAACTTTCCTTCCACCACTCCTTCCACCCCTCCCTATGGCAGGTACTTTTCTTCTTCTTTCCCTCTCCTTTTGCACATTAATATCTTAAAAATTAATTAGAACCATTCTCTAAACTCACGTTCCATTTTTATACAGTTTTCTTGTACTTAATAACTCTTTTAGGTATACTTATCAATCCATTGTTTTCCTAGACTCTATTAATTTCAAAATAAGAAAAATAACAAATAACATTATTTCTAAAAGTATAAATTGCATGCACAGGTCAGTAAAAGACCCTTTGAATTTGTTTCTTATTCTTTCTTTATTCCACTAATACTGGCAACAGTATTAATGAATCCTTCCTCAATCTATGACCGTCACATGGCATGGTACATGTTTCTTCAGATGAGTCTTTTGTAGCAGGAAATGTTTTGCCTTTTATTCTGCAACTAAGGCAATTTTTATGAGTGAAAGATGTTGAAAGATAATTCCTTTTTAGTAATTAGTTCACATTGATCTTATAATTTTAACATATCATATTGCTTACACTACTTTTTAATAGTGTGTGGTTTCATTGATTGCCAAGGTTTTCTGTATATTGATATTTGGCATACCAAATGTCAGGCTGAGTTAGCAACAAAGATAACCCAGGGCACAGGAGGTAATATCAGGGCAGAGATGATTACTGTGCTGTTGGGAAATAAATATAATTTAATGAAATTTTTCCTTACAAATCTCTATCCTACCCATTGCCACTTTTATCTTCATTTTATTTTTTTTAACAGAGGAAAATATCTTTATAACTGCTCGATTTTTCTATTGGCTCTAAGCTCTGCAAGATTTCTATTGTCTCACTGTTATTCTACCCCACCTGAAAGAAAGCTTGACATATCAAACTATTCTCTATTATAAATATATGCTCAGCAAATGAATAAAATTTTGTGACTAGATAAAATCAACAAAAAAACACATGTAAAATAAAAGAGCAGAGCAGAAGGTGAAAGTCACAGCCCCCTCTCTCTCTCTCTCTCTGTATCTTTTTGTTTCTCACTCTCACACATACACACTCACACACATACAGCCATTGTTAGTAATCATTACGTTTGTATTTTAGGTCAAGAAGAATTCAAAATGGTAGCTGAGAAGCACTCACCAAAAGACAAAAGAGAGAACATAAGCAAAACAGGAATAACAAATATCAAAGAACAAAACACCATTCTAAATAGAGATTTACAATCAATAGCACAGAATGTCCATAGTGGTCAAGAAAAGATAAGCATACCCATTATTTTTTGGCATCAAAAACTACTATTTTGAACTCTGCAAGACTAATTTTAATTTTAGTACTGTAGCACAAGAGATGCCAAGTCTTGGTCTCTAGAGGAGTGGATGAATAGTTAGGCCACAAAAGGATGTATACTATTACCACAGAAAGTTTGATATCAAGGAGAGGAGGAACAAAGGATGGTAGGTGTATAAAATAAGAAAAAAATATTCATATGTGCATACTTTATAAAATTTTGAGTAAAGAAATCAGCTAAAGATTTGGAGATTTATAAAAGAGATAGTTGATGGATCAAAATCTCTGAAGGAAAACTGTATTTGAAATCAAAGCATCTGGTAACTCTGAAAAAGGATGAGTGTACATTTCCTCAATGAGGGTGAAGAGTACAACATAGTTGATAGAAAGGAAGGATAACTGTGACAAATTTCCAAGTGACAGAATTGACTCATTAATTTCCAGAGAATTTGGATGGAAGGTCTCTTCACGAGAATATGGGGGTAAATGTCAGAGTGACAGACTGTAAAGAGATTGCAAAGAAAAAACTTATTTCTGATAGAAGTCAGAGTTGACATAAGGAATGGACTATAGTCTTAAAACGGGATAGGTATAAGGCTCTCTGGCATTGCTTAGACATTAGATTGCCTTAAGTTTATCAAGGAAGTCCATTTTCCCCAATTCTTTGAGTGCCAGAGTTAAAAATTAAGGTATCAGCAAATACAAATGGAGTGTCAATCAAGTTACAGAGGGTGAAGGTGAGATGGAAGGCTCTGTAGACTGAGGAAAAGGAAGGATAGGGTACTACAATGAGAGTTGTTTATTTAGATTATTATTATTATTATTATTATTATTATTATATTATAACTCTTATTATGTTCTTACATATAAGAGTAGTATCTGGATTGACTAGCTATTTGACTGAGGTAGCATCACTAATAGAAACTACGTCATCATTACATCATCAGACATATAATACACAATCATGGGCATGGTCTCTAGCTGTTGTAAAAGGGTCACTGAGTAAGATCTATTTTCACACAAGATGTGTTAGTATTCTGTTGCACATTGTGTCATAGGCAGGTAGGAAGAGATAGCAAATTGAGGCTTGCATCAGAAGGAAGACAGTTAGCACATACACGACTGTATGACAATAGCAACTCTGGATACTTATTAGCTTAATTTTTATAATTCAATTTCCCCTCTATATCTATTATTTTGGGGACAAAAACATTTTTAAGTTGCTTGCTTTTGGGTGTAGAGAGATGGTATAGGAATAAGATGTTTACACTTCTTGTGGCCAACCCTGGTTCAAACCCTAGCACTCCATATGAACACCAGAGCAATGTCAGGGGGTGAGTTCTGAGAAGAGATTTTAGATCATTCTTTGAGCACAGAAGAAAATGGCTCCCAAACAGAACAAAAAAAATTCAAAGATGATTTTGCTAATAATTTTCATATATAATATCTGCCATTATCTTATTGCCATTTACATCAAAGTTTCAAAAATTTAGTTTTTATTATTTAAGATTTTACTTTGATAGTCAGTTTGATTTTTTAAAATGTTTGCTTTTAGGTCCAAAAGATGGTAGAGAAGTAAGGAATTTCAGCAGACAAGAATATGATGGACTGCTTGTTCTTTTCTTTCTTAGAACCAGTTTATGAAAAGAGATATTTCACTCTCTACTATTACCTATAGTTTTTACAATATTTACAGTCAGTGGTCATTTCTGAGTATTATATATAACAATATTTTATTCTACTATCACTCTGAGGTTTCTCCTCAAACTGAAACCTCTAGAGTCAGAACTAACACGTTCAATTTTACTGCAAAGTACACAGCAATTTTATCCTGCTTTTGGGAAAGTGATGAGATTGTAAGAGCATTGTTTCCATTAATTACTGGAATGGTATTTTCTGAGCATCTTAATTTGAAGCAAAAACACATTTTTCCCCTTTTAGAAGCAATTCATTTTATTTCTCTGTCTGCATTCTCTGCAGGCTTTATATAAACTTTATTTTTTCTGGAATTGTAAACAAACAAATTTAAGGTATGCAGACAAATATGGCCAAATTATTGCTCATTTGCAGTTTTCACTTAGTTTGAAGACTGTTATCAAAATTTGAAGGCAGAACAGCACTAGTACATCCCAGAGTACGAACCCAAATTTCTAGAGGAGATACTCAGACAGAGGATTGCGTATCTGACAAGTTAATTGATACCTTAAAAGTCAGAGGAGAAAGGCATAAAATAAAAAGGAATACAATAATTCTAATTCTAAAAGTAGTCACTCACTGAATCACTGCTATGGTAGAATTAATGGAATGGACCACTACAACTTTTCATTTTTTATGTTGCATATTTCATATTTCCACTGCCTCAACAAATCATAAGATAACAGATTAATTACTTAGAATTGGATGAAATGATTTGAAGGCAAGCAATAAAACTATTAGTTGTTTTTGACCAGACATCAACCCCATGAGTCTTATTCACTTTGCCAATGAAATGGAATGTTGTCAGATACAACACAGGATATCCAGTTATATTTTAATTTTAGAGAGATAATAAATACTTTCAGCTTGTTCCTTTTTATTTGCACAGGCATACTTGTGCAAAAACAGACTGCTTTATTGTTATGGGGTCACACCTGGTATAGCTTAGGGACCATTCCTAGAACACTATTTGGGAGTGAATTTTGGCTATACTTGGAGGACTCTGCAGTGCTAAAAAGGCAAATTCTGTCTATGCCTACTGAGCTCTCTCTCCTGCCCTAATGTCTGTGATTTCTATAATATACTAGCAAACTGTGTTTTTATTGTTAATTCCAGGAACTCTAGGTGGAAAATTCTGACATCTTGGTAATACTAAGGGTTGAGTATTTTTCAGCAAATCACTGGGTGGTTCAAACAAACAGGTAACAAAATTAGCAGCTATTTTTTGCTAAAAATATAATAGATTGGGTCCAGAGTGATAGTACAGCAGATAGTGTGTTTGCCTTGCACAAGGTCAACCTGGGTTCTATCCTGGATATCCCATATTGTGCCCTATACCATGCCAGGAGTAATTCCTGAGTGCACAGACAGGAGCTAACTAAGAGCTATGCTGGGTGTGAACCCAAAAGCAAAAAATAAATAAATAAATAATATATTAACAATGGAAATTGATCACTAGATCAATTGATCACTTGACATCCTGTTATTCATCGATTTGCTCAAGCATGGTGCAAGTTCCATTTGTCCCTATCATGTGCCAGTGTAGCCCAATGGCATCTGCTTGCTCCTGGAATACAAAGAGCCTCAAATGATCCCTTCAGGGTCTGGATGAAAAAGTCTGACCATCTTTTTTTTTTCTTTTTTGGGTCACACCCAGCAATGCTCAGGGGTTACTCCTGGTTTTACACTCAGGCTCAGGGAATTACTCCTGGCGGTGCTCAGGAGATGAAATGCTGGAGATTGAACCGGGTGCAGCCGCATGCAAGGCAAACACCTGACCCACTATCACTCCAGCCCACAAGTCTGACCATCTTGTAGGTGGGCAGTCACGAGATCTTTGACGCTCCATAGGATCCTGTAGGTAATGGCTCTAGTCCAGTGGTCATCTCCAAGTTGCATTACATGTCCATCCCATCTGATTTTCATTGCCTTGGAAAACGAGACAGTGTCCCTGACTCTGGATAGTCAATGGAGGTCAGAACTCTGGATTCATTTTCTCACTTGAGTGAGACGTGATATTCCAAGCCAAGTTCTTTCGATTCCTTTTTAGGAGACCCAAATAGAGTTCTCATCTAGCTTTCATAAGGTCCAGGTCTCTGAGGCTTATGTTAATGCAGGGACAATGGTAGAGTCAAAGAGTAGTGCCAGGAGTCAGAGGTTCTTTGTCCTTTTACCTATTTCTTCAATGCTTTTGAAGGCATTCCCTGCTGCTCTCTTCCTTCTGCTCAGCTCACATTCTAGGTCATTCATCATGTTGAGTTCTTGACCTAGGTACACAAAAATTTCTGCATTCAGAGATGTTTGTTTCTTTGAGAGTGAATGGAACATCTGGAATTAGCTTGTTTTTCATGAACATTGTTTTGTTGAGATCCAGCTGTAGACCTATCTTTCCACATTCTCGTTTGAAGTCAGCCAGCTTTTGTGCCTCTTGGCTAATGTTTGGTATTATTAAAATTATGTCATCTGCTAAATGGAGGTGGTGTAGTTGCCAACTGCCTATCTTCATTTCCATTTCTTCCCATTCTAATTGTCACATGACATTCTCGAGGGTGGTGCTGCAGAGTTTTGGTGAGATGGTATCACCCTGCCAATCCCCTCTTTTGACACCAATGATCACTTCCTTGTGAATGGTGAGATTCTGGTGGTGAATCTATAATACAGCTCATGAAGGATATTGATGTGTTGGGTTTGAACGCCCTGTTTGGCTAGGGCTTGGATGAACACTTTGGTCTCAACAGAATCAAAGGCTTTCTTTAAATTAATGAATGTTAGACAGAGTGGCATATTGAACTCCCTACAAACTCAATGAGCTTGTTAACCGTGTGGATGTGGTCAATTGTGCTGAATCCTTTTTGGAAGCCAGCTTGCTCACACGGTTGTCCTTCATCTAATGTTCTGCCAATCCTGTTCAGATGACTCAAGTGAACAGCTTGTAGATGACAGACAACAGGCAGATGGGGTGATAGTTGTCAATGTCATGGATGCCTCCCTTCTTGAACAGTAGAATTGTCCTGCTGGTTTTTCATTGGGAGGGAACCTTGTATTCAGACAGGTAGAAAGTGAAGAGCTGAGCCAGTGTATTGATGAGTACTGACAGAAGATTCTTCAGATATTCAGGTCTGACTTTATATGGGTCAGGTGCTGTTCACTTCTTTACTGACGAAATATCATGTCAGATTTCAGATGGAGATTATCGGGAACGACATATCCGACCTGCAGAATTTATGGGGGCAGGTGGATATGGCTATTAGAGATCTGAGTAGAAGTCATGTATAATATTCTCCATTGCCCATCTAGAAGATGTGAGAGATCCATCAGGATATTGGAGGGTAGTCATCTTGGTCTTATAGTTGGCAAAGTTCAGACGAGCTTCGCAAATGCTTTTCCTGTCTTTTGCTGCATTGGCTAGTATTGTTAGTCTTCTTTCTCTCTTTGATATCTTCCTTTATTACTTCTATGCACTGTTTTAGGAGCTTGGATTTTAGCATATGGTTGCCTGAGGCTCACGCCTTGCCATGTTGGCGAATGAGCTCAAGATTTTTTGAAGCTAGGCATCCTTTTGTGGTATTTCTCTCTCTTTGCGTTCTTCACACAATCATGGAGGTGCTGAACTAGTCGTTTGTATTCTTCATTGATGTCATCAATGATGACATTTTCCCGCTTTTGCAATGGTGTCAAAGGGTTCCCAGTTGGTGGTCATTCTGGGTGTCTCTTCTTAAACTTTGCAGCCTTTTCTCCCTGTTCTGTGAAGTAGAAATTTGCAAGAAGGAGACGGTGTTCCAATTCTGTTTGGAATTTTGGGACAACAGCAATGTTGGTCAGGCAATACTGTCAATTGAATATGATGTGGTCAATTTCATTGTGGAACTGTCCACCAGGAGATTCCCATGTTCAATGTTTAGATTCAGTCTTTGGAACTGTGAGTTCCCATGAATGGTCTTGGTGGACATGATGAACTCAGATAGTCTCTCACCCTGTTTGTTCCATTCTAGGCCAAGGGTCCGATGTGGAGTTATTTGGCCAATCTTCTCAGTCCTATATTGGCATTAAAATAACTGACTATGATCTTGTAGAAGGTGTGATCTTCTTTCTAGAACACCTTCAGTTCCATGTAGAATTTCTCAATTTCATCTTCCTTGTATGTGGATGTTGGTCTGTAGACAATGAAGACAGAAACTGCTGGCAGTGGGCCACATCTCTTCAAGTGTAATTGTCCTATCCAGTTTGTTAGGCAATCAAATGAATCAATGCTTATGGTCAGGTTTGTGTTGACAAGGACAATGACACCACCATCACCTCTTTCGTCGCATGTTCCGAGGAACAGTTCTTCTCTGGTGTCAAAAACAGCGTGATGCAATTGATGCCTTCTCATTTCAGTCAGACAAACAATGTCGTACTTGATCTTTGGCACTTGCAACATCAGGTTCTCGATATATGCTTTCAAAGCCAGCATACATGCATTGAAATTACAGAATGTCATTTTAGTCCTCCTTCATTTTGTCAGCCTACTTTGGCCCTGAGATTTTCTCAGCCTCTCCTTGCTCATTCTTTTTAGTGCTGCTATATAGGGCTCTTTCAGGGTCAGGGAATAAACATTATTTTTACTGGTTTTGGCTTATCAAATACACGTCGGACAGCTTGCCAGGCTCTGCTATGCGGGCAGTATACTCTCAGTAACTTGTCGGGCTCTCTTAGAGGGGTGGGTAGAATAATCTTGGTAATTTACAGATGAAGCATCTGTTAATTCAAACCACAAATCTGCGCCAGTGGTTCAAGTATACCTGGGCTTGAAATACTTTCCTTTGTAGGTTGGGATTCTGACAAGTCGGGCTTGAGATGGCTTACTCTCTTTGTGGAGCTGATAAGCTGTGGAGTCCAGATGATGCAAAATGCTGTCTGCACGATGTGGGGGTTCCTCTGGGTTCTTCTGATGATCTACTGGGATTTTGGGCTCAGGTCGGAAGTCATTGTCAGTCCCCGACCCCTTTTGGTAGTGGAGTACAGGGAGTGCAATGGGGAGAGCTGGTGACAGCTCTGCCTGTGTATATGTGTCTCACCAGGACAATGGAAATTGCATAAAAAATGAGAGATAAACTCCAGGATCTATAGTATAGTTTTTCAAGTGAATAATATCTTGAGAAGAATACATAAAACCTTTGTACAATGTTTTAATTCTATGGAAGAACAAACGTGGAAACACTTTCTACTTCTGGTTGAGGTGACTGGAAATTGTGAAAATATCTATTTCAAGTAGCAATAAATTTATTCTAATTTCAATACAATTTGTTAGATTATTTAGAGGTAATTATAATATTATTATTAGTGGTAAAACATGTATTGTAAGAGAAATGTGAAAGACTGAAATTCTCAGAGAGTTAAGCAACTCTGAAAGTGAGCAAAGTGGAAAAACATTTCTGACAGGAGGCAGATTAAAGGCAAAATCTCTCATCAAGCTGATACCAATGTGGAACTAACTGATATAAAACTTGGTATCAATGGGACAAGAAAATTAGAGTAACTGTACAAGACAAAAAGTTCAGGAATCTGGGGCCTGGAGAGATAGCCCAGCGGGTAGGGCGTTTTGCACGGCGGCCGGCTCATGCCGGCCTGGGTTCGATCCCCAGCATCCCATATGGTCCCCCGAGCACCGCCAGGAGTAATTCCTGAGTGCAGAGCCAGGAGTAGCCCCCTGAGCATTGCCGGGTGTGACCCAAAAAAGCAAAAAAAAAAAAAAAAAAAAAAAGTTCAGGAATCGATATTATAAATTTGGGGGAAATACTGTATTGTCAAAACAATATAATTTATAGAGATGTGGGATCATGCAGTGAATGGGGTTTTGAGTTTTCCTTCATAAAAGTAGAAAAGTTAAATTATACACTATACACTGCCATTGACTGATGGAGTGCCCTAAAAATTAACTATACATACTACCTCTAACTTCTGAGTTTGAAGCAAAATAGTATTGATATGAAATACTACTGTAATCTAACAATAAGAGAATGATACTTCATTGGAAGATTTAATTTCATTCTAAGATGTTTCCTCTATCTAGAATAAGATTAAAACATAATGATGACACAATTCAACAATCACCTTCATACAACATTATTCAATGGATAATTTTACATTGTTTTGACTGTATCCTGATTAATCATTTTTTAAAATTTCTTTGATTCTTAGTTCAAAGTGTAATATTCATCTAAGGAAAGGTTATTATAAATATTTACAATTAATTAAATTGAGATATTGTTAATCAAATACAATCAACCATGCAGAGTTGATCATGTTTAATTAACCCCAAGAATAGAGAGAGCTAAATATTAATTTTAGGATCTTTGCTCACATAGGGAAAAAGAAATGTCAAAGAAACATTCATTATTTAGGTCTATAAGCACCAATAATCTCTCTTATAATTTGCTTTTATTATAGTAGTATTCAACATATCATGCTTTATATTTCTGGAGTATGTGAGTGAATAAAATAAAGTTAACAGGTTTAATTCACACTTCATTTATATCTAACTTGATGAAATGATTGTGTTTTTACTGATAGAAGTAATTTAAATCTTTCACTTCAAATTCTCAAGCTTCTATCCTAGACTTTATGTTAGTATTCTTTTTATGTATTACATCTAACTTGAAAAATTACAATATCTTCCATCCAATAACCAATGTAGCAAAAGTTATTTTAAAATGTTTTTACCTGCTACTTGCTTTGTTCCTGACTAATTTTGTCTTTTTATTAAATCAATCAAAATCCACTATATTTGGCACAATTCACCCCATTCTCTAAGAGAAAATGGGAATAAATTTCAGGCTTAGATTATGTACTATATAACATGAAATCAAACAATCCAACCCTTCGTGCATGAGTAGAAATGAGAAATGTCAGTGACACACTGGACAGAAGAAACAGTTGAGATCAGCAGGTCTTTCAATTTAGATGATTCCCACAGTACTTTTAAAAAATAATTATGCCATTATGTGCCATTTGCTTTTGCTTGGCCATTGGTGCCTTCCATTTAAAATCATTAGTTAAAATAGTTAAGGGTAAGAAATTGGTTGAATTAGGCTAATTCATTTAAATCTAGAAAAGGCTTCAAAATTATATCAAGATAAAGTTAGCTGATAATCTCTTTTAAGTTATACTGTCTGAGGATTGTGCATGTAGTGGAAGAGAGTTAAAGTATGTGATTCTAAAGCATTAGGGATGATAATGTGAAAAATATAAATAGCTAACAAAGGTCTTTTCAGAGAAAATGTATTTCAAACGCACATTTCTGTATTCTTAAAATATCATGAAATACAAATTACTCTTTTTTTATATTAGGATATCAATTTTCCATCATTCTATGGAATATAAGAAAAAAATCATCAGTACCAAGTAAATGTGCTTTGTTTCTTATTGAAGCCAAGTAATTTCAGAACAAAATATAGATGCATTTGAAATGTTTAAAAATTACATTTTTAGGGAAATATATTTTATCAGCTTTCATTTAGTAGGGTGAGTCAGAATATAACAAAGAAGATATGTAAGATAAATAATATATAAGATGTTGATAAGAACTGTGAAGGAAAATAAAAATGAAAGCAGCAAACTGACAATTTAAATAAAATAACAAAAAAAGGCTTCACTGACTCAAATGGTATTAGAATCAAGACAAAGAGAAATGAACAGCAATCTGCATAGATATGCAGGGCAGGATAATTCCAGATAAAGGAAGAGAGGTTAGGAGCATACCTGATATGATCCAAAAGAAGTGCAATAGCGAATCTGGCAAAAATGTTTATTCGTAGACTTGTAAGTCAGAAAGTGAGGGGATATTGCTGGTCGGAAGGGGAGGGTAGATTTCCCTAAGATCTTGGAACTTTCCTCTGAGTAAATAGAGATTCATTGAAGTTTCATTTATGTTATGACTTAGATTTTAGCAATTACTACATTACTTCTTTGTAAAAGAACTGACTGAAATGTGAAAAGGGAAGAGATAGAAAAATTTGTTACAAAGCGTTGACAATAATCAAGCGAGATATTGGTTGTTTGGGCCAGAATTAGTGAAAAGTGATAGAATTATGAATATATATTGAAGAAAATATGAACAACACTGCTTGATACTGGAAATAGGCGGACAAGAGGAAACATCCAGGCTTCTTGGTTTACACAACTGGAAGAATGAGCTTCCTTTAATGAAATGGTAGGAGTGAGCAGAAGCACAGTTTAGGAGCACTGATGGGGACTGATGATTAGGAATTGAAATTTCAGTCTTATAAATTTTAAGTCAGAAATATATCATAGCAGATACATCAGGTTGGTCAATATGAATCGCATGAGTCCCACATTCAGGAGAGGACATCATTTGGATAAGACACTATTCAAAGAGATAAGACTGGCTAGCATTACCATGAGACTGAATGAAGCCGAAAAGGAGATAAGTCTAATTGATTTGACAGAACAACTTTAGATATGAGTTAGAACCATTCAGAGAACAACAGAGCATTCAGTTCTGAGCGAGATAACTAAGAAAAACAAAGTTTTGGAAGACCAGCAAAGATAAAATTCCAAAGATAAAAGGAGTGTCAAAGAGGACTCAGAATTGGCAGTTGTATTGGCATAGCAGAATTAATTCATTTCCTTCTCAGCAGTAGGGAGATTTAAGTCATTCAAATGAATCCAAGAAGATATATTGGAAATAACACAAGAAGCCTGACTCTAAATGAAAGAAGAAAGAAGAGACAGAAAATTGAACGGAAGCAAAATGAAGTAAAAATTATTCCAATATTTTGATTCTCAGTTTGTTAATTCCTGTGCCTCAGAGTTCCCTAACATTAATTAGGGTACCTGAATATCTAAATTTAACTAGCATTTGCAAATCAGCATTTCATTGATTTGTGTTTTTCATTACTGACAAGGGCATCAATTTTTAATAAGTGAATTATGCAAGTGTATGAATTTATGACTTTTCCTTGAATACACTTTCAACGCATACCAAAAAAGTAAAATATAATATCAATCAAATAACACCAACTTAATCCGCTATTTTTGTAGCAATAACAAAGTACAAAGATGTGTACATTTCTAAAAGAAGGCTTCCCTAGTTTTTCAGAAAATGGACTGCATGCCTTTGAAATCTCCTTTAGAAGCAAATCATCTTCAAAGTTTTATACTTGGTAAGAGTGATAAACACACAAAATAGAGATAGTGAGATGAGTTTCTTTAAATCAAGGTTCTGCTTTTGACTAATCATATTTTATATGTATCAAATGGTACACTTTCAAGAAATTTGGCTTATACATATTCACAAGAGATGAGAATCAAACGTAAACTATATATATTTTCACTTTGTACACATCCTTTGGTTCTAGTTACAGTAATAGACTGCAAATCAAATAAAACAAAGAAAACCACATATCTTTATTGGCTTATGCTTTACCATTCAAAAGAGAAGTGGAAGACCTCTTCTTTATATATCATTAACTGCTATTCTAGAAAAGCCAGTTTGAAAAATGAAAGGCTTCGGACAAAAAAAAAAATTTTGAGGCAGAAAAAGTTACATTTGATTCTATATTTAGCTTTGCTTCAGTTTTAATGCAAGCTTGAAAAAGTTCAGATAAAATGCTATTACTTAATGTTTGCACACTCTCTCCTACATACACTACATTTTTAACACTTCTATGTAGTGAGAAAAGTCTCCTGCTGTTTTGCTTTGACAGTTTAAATAGCCTCCAACTAATACATGATATTTAGGAAAACATCTTGTTGGTGAGTTTAACCACTGTATTTGATTTGAAAACATGTTTCAATGTGGTGCTCTATTTTCCTATTTAGATAATAGGAGTATCTAATTTAAGACAGTCAGCATTTAAAACTCTATGACCTTGAAGATGATGTTTCCATTCAATTTGACTTGGCAAACATTCTATCACTTGTGTTTTAAAGATATAGCTTAATGTATAGTGAGAGGTAACTGCCCTCAAGATGCTCAACAGCTAGGCAGTGATACAATATTATTAACAATGAACAAGATATGAACTTGCTAAAATCAGAAATAGATGTAACAGCCCTTGTGTAGGGTTAAGAAAGACTAAACAGGAGATTATACTTGAGCTGCATCTTAATACTTTAAAATACAAAGGGGCCTGAGCGATAGCCCAGTGGGTAGGGCGTTTGCCTTGCACGCAGCCGCCCATGCCGACCAGGGTTCGATCCCAGGCATCCCATATGGTCCCCCGAGCACCGCCAGGGAGTAATTCCTGAGGGCAGAGCCAGGAGAAACCCCTGAGCATTGCCGGTGTGACCCAAAAAAAGCCAAAAAAAAAAAAACCTTTAAAATGCAATAACGGATTTCATGTTAATGATCTCATACTTCCTCTTCCACCTATGCTATTGAATTTTCTTCTCCTTTCATTCAAACTGCTCATGAAGAGTTTGAGAAATACATTGCTGAAACTTTTATCCATGACATATGATCTCTCAGTGTATGGAAAATAAGTTGAATATGTCTTCTTTCTTGGGAATATGACCGTTCTCCAAAAATATTAATTTATAATTTTTTATTCCTTATTCCTGATATAGGATTGCCCATTAATATCTTCAGATATAGAAATCATAAATATATACACATATGTAAAGTAAATGAATACATATATATGCACATATATATATACATGCACACATACTTATGTACATATATATATAGTAAATTTTTAGCAGGCTTTGAAAACGTGATAGAAAAATGCTCCATTACTTATATCATTAATTCCTCTTTACTTAGGAATGTGTATTAATATTATAATTTTCAGATGTAGTTATTGATTATATGTTTTCTTTTTTTTTTTTTTTTTGCTTTTTGGGTCACACCCAGCAATGCTCAGGGGTTTCTCCTGGCTCTGCGCTCAGGAATTACTCCTGGCGGTGCTCGAGGGACCATATGGGACGCCGGGATCGAACCTGGGCGGCATGGGCCGGCCGCGGCAAGGCAAACGCCCTACCCACTGGGCTATCGCTCCGCCCAATTATATGTTTTCTAAAGCTTGACTATCAAGCACACTCTCTTTGTGGAAAAAATTTAAATGATGAACAACTTCTTTAAAGCCTTCAGCAGTATTTATGTTTTGCTTTTAAAAAAATACTAATATGCATTTGTAAGGATTTGTTCACATTTCTAATTTCAAAGTTATTGATCAGGTCATCTTTATTTTTATTAGGTTATCTGATGCCCTTACACTCTTTTTTTTTCCATGTGTCATGAGTAGTATTGACCTAGATCCTATATTTAAGTCTTCATTTTAAAGTAATTTTTTCTCATGAGATTTACAAATATTTTCATGGTGCATTTGTTACAGCCATTCAATATTCCAACCTCAATCCCACCACCACTGTGGCCCCTCCTCAGCTGTCCCCACTTTTCCAACTATTCCTTAAGCCATAGTAGGCCCCAAACAATTTATTTTATATTGCTGTTACCGCTAAATGGCTAATGGAATTATAAAAAATAAATTAGTAAAAGAAAATTTGTGGAAATTATTGTATCGCACCATGCAGATTTCAGACATCTGAGGTTTACTGAGCTATTGTTGCTAGTTTGGTCTTCTGTGTTTATGTTTTATTAACAGCAAATACTTATTAATCTTAATATCATTTAATTTTATAGTGAAATACCTCAGTGTTCACAGAAGCATGTTTTTTTTTACTTTATCATGTAGTTTCTTTTTTTATTTCGGTATAAACTTACAATTAGGTCAACCATATTTTGTTTTTTGTTTTTTTTTAAATTTTTCATTTTTACAATTACAAAGATATACAATTAAAAAGTTCATATTTGGGTTTTGGTCATACAGTGTTCCAGCACCCATCCTGCCACCAGTGCCCATCTCCCACAACCAAAGTCCCCGGTTCCCTCCCCCCCCCAGCCCTGCTCCATGGCAGGTTCTTGATTTCTTTCCATTTCTCTCTCTTTCTCTTTTTCCTTCCCCTCCAGACTATGGATTACAGAACATACATTAAAGGGTTGTCATGTGTATCTTTTTGCCTCTATTTAATGCTCAGTTCAGGGTTGGCATTAGTACCCTCGACAATTGTTAGCACACTGTTCCATTTTCTGTCTTACCTATCCTCTGACTCCAACACGTTTGTGATAATTTCCACCTTTGACAAGACCTCCTGATATATGTTTCACTTGACCTTGGATATTGGTATCTTAATATGTACATATATATTTATGTTATGCAGATAAATGCAGTCATTCTGTGTCTGTCTCTCTCTCCTTCTGGCTAATTTCACTCAATATAATCTTCTCCATGTACATCAATTTATAGGCAAATTTTATAACTTCATTTTTCCTAATAGCTGCATAGTATTCCATTGTGTAGATGTACCAAAGCTTCTTTATCCAGTCATCGATTTTTGGGCACCCTGGTTGCAGAAGCATGTTTTAAATCTTCTGTTGCATGTATTATTTTATATGTACAATTATAGGCATATATACATAATATTTGTTTGTTTTGTTATTTGGGCCATACCCAGCTGTGGTCAGGGCTTACTCCTGCTCTGTTCTCAAGGAGGTTCAGGGAACCATATGGGATGCTTGGTATTGAACTTGGTCCTCTTGCACTTACAAATGCAAGTAAGTGCTTTACCTGTGGTACTATATCTTCCATCCCCTGTATAATAATTATTAATGACAAGGTATATTATATTGTAGCTAAAACTACATAATATTTTGTCAAACTGAAAAAATACTACAACTTACAATGTCAAAGTGCTTGATAAGAGCTCTTTTCTATTTTGGTTATATTCAAATATGAATATTTTTTGGCATTTTATGTTTCATAAATATTAATTATTACTTGCTAATAAACCTTAATAAAATGCTTTCCAACACAGTATGCTGAAATGTTTTATGAACTCGCTACTTCAACTCTAGTTATACATATTTCAAGTCAAGAAAATAATTCTGTTAAATTCTATTACAGAACAGTTATCCTATTTGTTACACTAGCTTTGTAGCTACCAAAATTTTCTTGAATTATAGCCTTAAAATTTAGGCAAGGTCCTCCACCCCAACCATCCATGGCTGAAATCATCCTTAATAATTTTTTCTGACTTGATACATAAACAGCAATATATTGACTTTATATTACATCTGGATGTGGCTAATAAATTTTGGTTACTCAGCTTTAAAATTGTTTTGGGAACATAAAACTCATTTAATTCATCAATTATGTGGTTGCAGTCACTGTCATTTTGCTCTTTGCAGTATAAATAACTTGCTACAGATAAGCTACTGAGCTGTTGTTTTATAAATTGCATCAGTTGAGGGATTATTTCAGATACACAATCCTATCAGTATTACTGCTTTTCATGACTATTCACTTTTCAATTTAAGTGTAAACTATTCCATAAAATGTACAAATATTTACAGTGGCTTAAATTAAGTAATATAGATTTATTTCAATGACTTTCTTTGCTAATAATCATGATTTTCAGCAACATCCAATCCTTAGTGCTTGAAGGCAAAGAAGTTGCTCTATCCAGAAATTTTAAAATATATGTTTATTTTTACTAAAATTCAATGTCATTCATTTGGTTATCCTTAAACATGCATAAATGATAAAATAGTTCTTACTTAAATATTATTATTTCTAACAGACAGTCCTAATGAAAGTTTAAAAACACCCAAATATTGGCAATTTTGAAGAAAAGGGGAATTACTTGTCTGATTTCTCTTTAATTCATCTGTATCTAATACATAATAAAATATATAATGAAACATAATTAAATATAGATTTAGTATACTAGAAAAAGTTGTCATAATGTTAATAATTTATCTAACTTTGAAGTTTTAATGATGTTTCCCCTACTACTTTAGTAAAAAAAAATTATACTTAAGTCACTCTCATGTTTTCCAGTTTCATTTTAACAAATGATTTTAATTATTAATTTTCTTTATTTAATACCATTTAAAAATCTATAGCAAAGTCACAATAGGACTTTAAAGCCCATAAAACACAGTCTTTCATTATTTATAATAAGCCAGCCATTGTTTAAAGGGCATATAGGCTGTACATAGGCTGTAGGTATACATCTAAATATACAGATGTTAAGTATTTCATATCTTGATATAACTAAATATATAACTAGCTAAATAATGTTTTCTTACAGATGAGAGTAATTGGAAGGAACACTTGTTTAATTATTTTATAACTACTCATTATTCCTAAATACACAGACAATCAAGCGCACACACACACACACAAACACACACACACATACACTAATAAAGGCATGCTTTTGCTATTCTCAGTAATAAGCACTTGTAGAGGACATTCTAAATGCCAGATACTCTTCATTTATGAGCTAATTTCATCTTTAATACAATATTTAAAGATAAAGAAATAAAAACATGAAATGAACTTCTCCAGTTATGCCTTGGCACCGGAAGTTGAAGGAATCTGAATCAAGACAATCCAGTTTCAGATTCTAGGCCCCTAATGACGATATCCTTGAAAAAATATTTTGAAAAGTTCGACCTGTCAACTTTTTATTAAAATATGCATCCTCTCCTGGCAAGTTCTGCTAAATACATAACATATCTCTTATATTTAAGACTCAGTAAATATGAACCACCTATTTACATCAATGAAATGACAACATCGTGCATTAAAAAGATTGATTCAAGTTGCTCTGCAGTGTCAAAATGAAAGGTACATTATTTCTTAAATTTTTATAAGCTCTCCCTCTAATTAAAAACTCAAAGGACACCACAACAAGGGAAGGGAGAAGAACCTTTCATATCCACAGCACAGATGCAACACAGATTTAATAGCCAACACTCATTTCTAAAGGAGATGTCTTCTATATCATTTAAACACGTATAAAATGCATTCAAAGTTTTTCCAAGTAAATTCTTTATTTCATTTGAATAAGTTGTGTTACATGACATATGGGCTGCATTATATTCTATGGTAGAATAAAGACATTGAAAATTCACTAAATGTCATAGAAATTTATTTGGAATAAAACTGACATACTGGGCTAATTTTTAATTAATATTGCAGACCAGACTATCACAGCTCGCTCAGCCACTATTCATCAATAAATGTTTTATTTAGAGGTGACTACAACAGTATGCCACCCGGACGGCAAGCCTGGCAAGCTGCTCGTGTCGTATTTGATATGCCAATTACCAGTAACATTAATCTTTGGTCATTCACATGACCTAATATAATTGTTTGAGGCTCTTTATGTTCCTGGAGCAAGCAGATGCCTTTGGGTTCTACTAGCATGAGACAGGGCATATGGAGATATTGCTGGTGCCCGCTCTAGCAAATAGATGATTAACGGGAAGATAGTGATAGTGATAGTGATTATATTCTATCAGTAATTTTTAATATAAATTTTACCCCTTTATATTCAAAATGTGAATTATTGTCTACTTCATCTAAGATATAGTGGCCATAATTTTTTTTTTTAAATTGAGGGAGAAGGGGGCCACACATGCTGATGCTCAAAGTTTACTCCTGGTTGGACTTGGAGACCATCTGGGTGTCAGGGATCAAACAGCAGTCAGCTATATGCAAGATAAGCATCCTACTTTCTGTACTATTTCTTTGAACCTTATTTTTAAAATTATTTTTAACTATGGCAAATGATGTATTTATTTAGTCTTAAGATGTATCCCCCAAAATTACTCAAAGAACACATAGTCTAAGCTAGCAAGATGAATCTTTCAAAGATAAATATTTTTAAATCTGAATTATAAAGTAATATAAATCAAAGATTTATGCTCTAACTTGGCTTGAACTCTTTCTGAATTTATCAACACATTTTTCTTTCTGCCTTTTAGCATTGTGTATCAGTATTAGTGCTATTCTAAGCTAATTCTTAGTTAAAAAATTAATTCTTTTTAGCTTTGTGTATGACTAAGTAAAATTATGTTTCAAGTATTGAATACTAGAATTTTTTACCATGTTAATATAGAAAAGCAACATCAAATGAATCCTGTAACAATTAGAGAAAAAGTAACTTAAAATTTAAAATGTGCTACTATCTTTTGATATTAATGTGATATGAAAGATGCTAATCTGAAATAAACATAGAAATGTAGCCAAGAGCGAGGTGTCTGACTGTGGTTTGCTGACTCCATCACCTAAATATATACCGAAAAGCTCAGCATAACTTTACTGCAAATGTCAAATTAAATATTAACAATGTAAATCTTGATCTAATACAGGTGGTATCTGAATTTTGAGCTGGAAGTGCTTTTAGCTATATATTTAGATGTGCTTGGTTCTTTCAGATCTTCAATGCATAAAATCAGGAAAACTAGCAGAGATTCTGGCAAAACCATTAATATAACAAGTCTTGCCAACAAATGCATAATTCACATAATTTTTTATCTTGAGACAGTTAATGATACATAGAGAATCTAAACAGACAAAATAAAAATTCAGTGTTCCATTGCTCTTAATTTTCACTGATATATTCTGATTGTCCCTAGCTTTGTAATAGTAGTTTCATTATAAGAAATATGTGCAAGTGTTAGAAAACTAAAATATCTCTTCCATTTTTAGAGCTTAGAATTACCATAGTCATATGCATGTGATACAAAGAAAAATATTTAGTAAACCTCATAAATGAGGAATCTCCAATGGCTATATACAATTCAGATTCATATTTTTATGTAATCATTTTAATATCTCTATTAAAATAAATTTTTACAGATGTTGAAGTATTTTAAAGTGTAAAAAACAGATTTTTCCTTTCTTTTTTTTTTTTTTGCTTTTTTTTGGGGGTCACACCTGGTGATGCTCAGGGGTTACTCCTGGCTCTGCAGGGGACCATATGGGATGCCGGGATCAAACCCGGGCCGGCATAGGCCGCCACGTGCAAGGCAAATGCCCTACCTGCTGGGCTATCGCTCCTGCTCCAGATTTTTCCTTTCTTTCCCTCTCCTTTCTGTCATTCTTTTTCTTTCAGTTTCCTCTGCCTATCTTCACAGTCTTTTCTTTTCTACTTTTCTCCTTCCCTGCCCTGCTCCTTTCTTTGTTCTCTTCTTTCCTTCCTTTTTTTTTTAATTGTTTCTATAGTTTATTTGTAACAGAAACAGATCACATTGAAAGAAGGCAGAAGCCCCCCCCCCACCCCTTTCCCAACCAGGGCAGGCCTACTCATGGAAAGTTACCAATTTATGGCCTGAGTGTCCTTTTCATCTTGAAGTAACCTTTTTGTTATCTACAAAAGGCCCAGAACAAATTCCTGTTAGAGGTTATGAGACCCCCCGCCCAGAATCTACTATCTGGCCTGAATTGCATTCCTGCACGTACGCATAGCCATGATCCCACGTGTATCTGTTGCAGGTGGCCCCCACGGGTGACTTATGTGAGCCCGGAAAGGGAGAGAGATAGTCGCTTTCTCCCCAGCCGCCTCTGCCACCAGGGATCCGCTGGGCAGGCTTAGGACTGATAAAGTCTGTGATGAGCCCCTGCACGGCGTGGGCTGAGCCCCACCAGCCCCACGAGGTGGCCGTCAAGCCACACCTGATGCCCGCTTGATCTCTAGGCACGGGAGTTAATCCCCACCACCCGAGGTTTGTCGGGGAGCCATGGACTCAGGCTGGAGTGAGGAATTGCTCTTTGTAGGAAAGGAAAGTCAGTCCTAGGCCTTACCCAGGTCTGCCTTAAGGTTCTAGTCTTTCTCGCAGAAAAGAATTTTCAGGAGTCGACGAGCAGTGAAGTAAAATAGGTTTTTTTTTTTTTTTTTTTTGGCTTTTTGGGTCACACCCGGCAATGCTCAGGGGTTTCTCCTGGCTCTGCACTCAGGAATTACTCCTGGCGGTGCTCGGGGGACCATGTGGGATGCCGGGGATCGAACCCTGGCCGGCATGAGCCGGCCTCGTGCAAGGCAAACGCCCTACCCGCTGGCTATCGCCTCCGGTTTTATTGAGGAGGTTTTTGGAGAGGGAAGGGGAGAGGAAGTAAGAGAGAGAGAGTAATGTGCTCAAGGGAGAACGCGGGCTGCTCCAAAGGTGGTGAGAGTAAAAGAGAGAGTACACATCTCAAGAAGGAAGATGCGGGCAACACATGTGCTCAGGCAGCATGTGCACGCAGGCAACATATGTACCCAGGCAGCATGTGCGCGCTGTCCTTTGGTCAGGACGGCTTTTATAGATTTCTCCCTAAGTTACTCCCATATGGGGCTTTAACCTCGGTTGCTAGGGCCCCGCTGCCAAGAGGAGTAGACTTTGGGAGTGGTCTTCTTTGACTGGAATGTTCTGGGGGTCTTCCTTGAGCTGGGTCCTGGGCAGGAAGGCGGATTCATCTCCCTCAGGAGATTTAATCAGCAAAAGCCAATCACACATTCCCTCTGTCCTTCCCTTCCCCCAGGGTCTATTGTTGATATGGTCTTATCAAGTCTGGTTCCCCTGTGGCAACAGGTGTGACTTTGGATGGCTGAAGGACCAATTTTCCTTCTTCTTCAGGAATTTTTATTGCCATGTGGTGCCCCCATGTCTGCCTGTTTACAACATATCTAGCCGCACCAAATATAGAAAGAAGTATTAAGAATGATCTGATTGGTGGGAGATGGTTACTTCATACAAAGTGATTGGCTGCCTGTGTGTAGACCTTGATATAATATTTTAAATCTATTGGATGTTTATGTGCGGGCTTTTCTGTAGCGGTGGGAACTATCTCTTAAAAGATCCTCCCTGGAAGGGCCTCGGGGCTCTTAGCCACTGACCGCTTGGTGTCATGCTATGGGCCCGAGTATACTCGTCTTATTAATAAAACCCTTGCTTTTGCATAGGACCCGGTCTCTCAGAGTTTTCCTTGATAAGTGAGGCATTCCGAAGCTCCCAGTCAGTCACCCCATCGGGTGGCCAACTCTTTCAACATTGTTTGTGATCATTTGGCATTTGAATTATGATGCCAATAATTGGTGTCTGGGATCCACTGGACTATGATAACAATTATAATCCAACATCATCAGGTATTGAGTTCCCTTTTACCTCAAGGGACAGCAACACAGAGAAAATCTCCATGAGTTCAGCACAGTTCCAAAAGGCTTTTACTTATCACCAACAATAAAACAAACTCTGCTACTACTGTCCAGGGTAGGGGTTCCCCAGACCTGTGGCTGCTGGTCAGATCTCTCTGACCATGTGCTCAGGCCAAGATCTCCCAGCAAAACAGACACATCTTCTCCCAAAACACAGCTTTTTTTTCTCTCTCCAATGGTGCCAAAAGTCAAAGGCAGTGGTCTTTGTGGGCAGGCCTTTGCAAAGTCAAAAACCAGCAGTCACATGCAAATCTCCAGGTAAAATACACCTAGCTCACGCCTATACACATGCTAATGACAGGGACTCAGTCCCTTCTACCAGTGTTGGCTCTTATGCAAAACACTGTGGAGAGGGGTTTGTCCATAGGAATCATATCTAAGAACAAAATCATCTCAGGATGTATAACATGGGAGGGAAATAATATTTAATTTCAGACCATTAGCTCCATGCAACTAAATGCTTATCCTCCATACCCACAAGATCCATATTCACTCCACTCTGCTCCAGAGTAATTTTGAAGTGCTCTGCCCTTTGTTTTACTGAGAGTATCTTATAGATTCAATATATTACTGATTTTGGCATATCAAATACACATCGGATATGCCTGCATTAACATATATCTCCTTGCATTAACGTACACTTCAGAGACCTGAGCACTACAAAAGCAGGATGAGAATGCTATTCGGGTTTCTCAAAGAGGAATTGAAAGAGCTATGCTTGGAATACTGCACCTCAATCAAGTGAGAGAAAGAATCTGGAGTTCAGACCTCCGTCACTATTCCAGAGTCAGGGACGCTTGCCAAGGCATCGAAACTCAGATGGGCTGGACATGTAATATGATTTGGAGACAACTGCTGGACTAGAGCCTTTACCGACTGGATCCCATGTCAAAAGATCACGTGGCTGCCTACCTACAAGACAGTCAGACTTCTTCATCAAGACCCTGAACGAACTGTTTGAGACTCTTGTATTCCTGAAGCAAGCAGATGCCATTGGGCTACACTGGCAAGTGATAGGGTAAAATGGAAACGTTACTGGCGCCCACTCGAGCAAATCAAGGAATAATGGGACATCAAGTGATGAAGTGATCTTATAGACTCACCTTCGAATGGGCCAGCATCACCTCTCTTTTAATCTTAGCAGAGCTGATTCTTAAATACGTGTCTCAACATACCCAGGCTTCCTCCTGGTAAAACCTAGTTTGTTGGGGCCAGAACGATAGTACAATGAGTAGGGCATTTGCCTTGAATGCAGCTGACCTGGGTTCGATCCCTGTCATCCCATATGGTCCCCAAGCACTGACAGGAGTAATTCCTCAATGCAGAGTCAGGAGTAATTCCTCAGTGCAGAGCCAGGAATAATTCCTGAGTGCAGAGCCAGGAGTAACCCCTGAGTATTTAATGTGTGACCCAAAAAGAAAAAAATCCTAGTTTGTCCCACACTGGGACCCACAGGGGATAAAAGGAAGGATGACCAAAATAGATATCATTGGAGTCTTAAAAAGAAATTATAACAATATCACAAGAGTTATTAAAATCAAACTATCTTATCCTTACCTGCCTCCAATCTCCTATTGTAATTTGCACAACTTTTATAGGTTTCTCCCCAAACTACTCCCATTGGGGCTTCAACCTAGGTTTCTAGGGCCATTGTCAAGGCCCTAGAAACATAATGCCTTGGCCTTAAAGCATGCAAAATGCTTTAAGCTGCAAAAGACCCAGAGCCACTTATGGTCGCATCAGGCAACAACTGGTTTACAACTAAGGAGAAAAGAGAATCAGAAAAATCTGTGGATATTTTCCCCAAACAAATGCATGTCCTCTGAAGCCTCCCTTAAAAAGTTATGGAAATAACTGTACACATCTATATATGTGAGTTTTCAAAACATTCCATTACACAATTGCAAATAGTCTTCAAAATTGACAGAAATATAAGTTGGTTTGTACAACAAACTAAAAGAATTGTGGAGTCAATAATATTAGGTAAGGCTACAATTGAAGAATTAAAACTGATGTAGCCAGAGTGATAGTCCAGTGGTAGGTTGTCTGCCTTGCACGCGGCCAGCCTGTGTCGGCCCGCGCTCGACCATGGCATCCCATATGGTCCCTCGAGCACCGCCAGGAGTAATTCCTGAGTGCCGAGCCAGCAAGTAACCCCTGAGCATAGCCAGGTGTCACCCAAAAAGAAACAAAAATGAAACTGATGTAGGCAGGCAGACAGACGGGGAGGGAGGGGCACATGGCAATGAATTCTTGCCCTAAGGCAGTCCAGAGTCACCTTTTGGAACCAAGAACCAAGACTTCATGAGACCCATTAACCAACAACAAACCCTGAGGGAGCTGGATCAACCTTTCTCTGACCAGCCCTTTATCTAGCAACATTCCCGAACAGAAGATCCAGCAGGAACAGAGGTCAAGAAAAGGAGATTTTAAAGAAGACCACTCTCAAAGTCTACTCCCCTTGGCAATAGCCCTAGAAACCTAGGTTGAAACCCCTATAAAAGCCGTCCTGACCAAAGGGATGGCACGCACATGCTGTCTGAGCCCATGTACTGCTTGAGCCCATGTGGCCGAGCACATGTGGTTCCCAAGCATGTGTGTCACCCGCATCTCCCCTCTTGAAATGTGTACTCTCTCTCTCTCACTTTCCCCCCTCCTTCCCTTCCTAAAACCTCTATAATAAAACCTGTTTTACTTCACTGCTCACTGACCCCTGAAAATTTTTTTCTGCAAGGAAGACAAGAACCCTGAGGAAACCTTGGGTAAGGCCTAGGACTGACTTGCCCTTTTATCAGTCCCCAGACTGTCCAGCTGGTTCCGGTGGCAGAGGTGGCTGGGGGAGAAAGTGACCATTCTGTCTCCCCTTCCGGCCTCAAGGCCTCAAATGAGCCACCTGTGAGTCTCGCTTACATCAAAACAATGTGGAAAATCATCACCTTTTTATCACTTCACAGTATCACTTGAGACTTGTCCACAGTACACAAAAAAGTTAATTTTTAATAAATAGGGTTTTTGGTAAAGGAGATTAAATGTTAGCAGCATGTGTCTACAAGAAACACATCTGAATAATCAGAACAAACACAGACTCAAAGTCAAAGGTTGGAAGACCATTCTCCATGCAAACAACTCCTCCAAAAAGGCTGGTGTGGCCATATTAGTATCAGATAATATAGACTTCAGGCTGAAAAAGGTTAGAAGGGACAACGAAGGCCATTTCTTATTTCTTAAGGGGTATGTACACCAGGAAGAAATTACACTACTAAACATATATGCACCCAACGAGGGGCCAGCAAAATACATAAAACAACTGCTAAGAGACCACAAAGAAGACACTGACAGTAGCACAATAATAGTTGGAGACTTCAACACTGCTCTATCAACGATGGATAGATCAACAAGACTGAAACTCACCAAGGAAATATTGGCCCTCAAGGAAGAAATGGAAGAAAGAGAGCTAGTAGATATATACAGGGCTTTTCATGCCAAAAAAGCTGAATACACATTTTTCTCTAGTGCACATGGAACATTCTCCAAGATAGACCACATGCTGAGCCACAAAGCATACCTCAATAAAATTAAAAAGATAGAAATTGTGTCAGCTATCTTTTCAGACCATGATGCACTGAAAATGGAAGTTAACCGTACACAGAAACAGGGAGTCAAACCAAACACCTGGAAACTGAACAGCTCAATCCTGAACAACAAATGGGTCATAGAAGAAATCAAACAGGAAATCCAAAGATTTCTGGAAACAAATGAAAATGAAGACACCAACTATAAGAACTTGTGGGACACGGCAAAAGCTGTGTTAAGAGGGAAATTTATAGCTCTGCAAGCATTCATCAGGAAACAAGAAAGGGCCCACATAAATAACCTGACTACACAGCTGAAGACATTAGAGAAAGACCAACAAAAGGAGCCCAACCCAGGCAGAAAAAAAGGAAATAATAAAACTTAGAGAGGAAATCAATGAGTTGGAAACCAAAAAAATAATCCAAAAAATTAATGAAACCAAGAGCTGGTTTTTTGAAAAAATAAACAAGATTGACAAACCATTGGCAAGACTTGTAAGGACAGGGAAAGAGAGAACCCAAATAAACAGAATCAGAAATAAAAACGGTGACATCACAACAGAAACCACAGAAATCCAAAAGATCATCAGAGATTACTTTGAGAGCCTGTATGCCGTGAAACATGAGAATCTAGAAGAAATGGATCAATTCCTGAAGTCCTATAACCTCCCACGGCTGAAACAAGAAGCCCTCCAATACTTGAATAAGCCTATTACCACCGAGGAAATAGAAACAGTAATTAAAAGTCTTCCCAAACACAAAAGCCCAGGTCCAGACAGATTCCCTAGTGAATTCTACCAAACCTTTAAGGAGGACCTACTGCCTGTCCTGTTCAAGCTCTTCCAGGAAATAGAAGAAACAGAAACACTCCCAAACAGCTTCTACGAGGCACATATCACCCTGATACCCAAAGCAGGGAGAGACAACACAAAGAAAGAAAACTACAGACCAATATCCCTGATGAACACGGATGCTAAGATCTTCAACAAAATACTAGCCAACAGAATCCAAAGACTCATCAAGAAGATTATACATCATGACCAAGTAGGATTCATCCCGGGTATGCAAGGATGGTTCAACATTCGCAAGTCAATCAACATAATACATCATATCAATAAGAGAAAAAAATAAAAACCATATGATCCTATCAATAGACGCAGAGAAAGCATTTGACAAGATTCAGCACCCGCTCATGATTAAAACCCTCCAGAAAATGGGAATTGAAGAGACTTTCCTCAAGATAGTTACAGCCATCTACCAAAAGCCCACAGCGAGCATCATTCTCAATGGGGAAAAGTTGAAAGCCTTCCCCTGAGATCAAGACAAGACAAGGTTGCCCACTCTCACCTCTTTTATTCAATATAGTACTGGAAGTACTTGCCATAGCAATCAGAGAAGAAAAGGACATCAAGGGCATCCAGATAGGCAAGGAAGACGTCAAGCTATCATTATTTGCAGATGACATGATATTATACCTAGAGAACCCTAAACTCTCTACCAAAAACTCCTAGAAACAATAGACACATATAGTAGAGTGGCAGGATACAAAATCAACACGCAAAAGTCGGTGGCTTTCCTATATACAAATAACGAAAGAGAAGAAAGGGATATTAAGGAAACAATACCATTCACAATTGTGCCACAGAAAATCAAATACCTAGGAATCAACTTACCCAAGTGTGTAAAGGACCTGTATAAAGAAAACTACAAGACACTGTTCCAAGAGATAAAAGAGGACACAAGGAAATGGAAACATATTCCCTGCTCATGGATGGGGAGAATCAACATTGTCAAAATGGTAATACTCCCTAGAGCTCTGTACAGATTCAATGCAATCCCTATAAGGATACCCATGACATTCTTCAAAGAAATTGACCAAACAATCCTGAAATTTGTATGGAAAGATAAACCCCCAAGGATAACTAAAGCAATCATCGGGAAAAAGAAGATGGGAGGCATCACCTTACCCAACTTCAAACTGTACTACAAGGCAGTAGTAATTAAAACAGCATGGTATTGGAATAAAAACAGACCCGTGGACCTGTGGAATAGAATTTAGTATCCTGACACCCAACCTCAAACACATGATCATTTAATCTTTGATAAAGGTGCAACGAGTCTAAAATGGAGTAAGGAAAGCCTCTTCAGCAAGTGGTGTTGGGAAAACTGGGCAGCGACATGTAAAAGAATGAATTTGGACCTGTGTCTAACACCATGCACAAAAAATCAGATCAAAGTGGATTAAAGATCTCAATATCAGACTTGAATCCATAAAGTACATTGAAGAAAATATAGGAAAAACCCTCCATGACATTGAAGCTAAAAGCATCTTCAAAGATGAAACATCACTAACAAAGCAACTAGAAGAAAAGATAAACATATGGGACTACATGAAACTAAAAAGCTTCTGCACCTCAAAAGAAACAGTGACTAAGATACAAAAGCAGTCCACAGAATGGGAAAGAATATTCACCCAAAACCCATCTGATAAGGGGTTAATATCCAGGATATATCAGGCACTGGTAGAACTTTACAAGAAGAAAACAAACAACCCCATCAAAAAATGGGGAGAAGAAATGAACAGAAACTTCAGCAAGGAAGAAATTCGAATGGCCAAAAAACATATGAAAAAATGCTCATCATCACTGGTCATCAGAGAGATGCAAATCAAAACAACAATGAGATACCACTTTACACCACAGAGACTGGCACATATTCAAAAGAACAAGAACAACAAGTGCTGGCGTGGGTGTGGGGAAAAGGGGACACTCATCCATTGTTGGTGGGAATGCCGGCTGGTACAGCCTTTCTGGAAAACAATATGGACTTTCCTCCAAAGACTAGGAAATTGAACTCCCATTTGACCCAGCCATACCACTCCTGGGAATCTACTCTGGGAAGCCAAAAATACGCAGCGGAAACACCATCCCTACTTTTATGTTCTGGCAGCATTATTGCCAGAATCTGGAAGCAACCAGAGTGCCCGAAAATCGATGACTGGATAAAGAAGCTTTGGTACATCTACACAATGGAATACTATGCAGCTATTAGGAAAAATGAAGTTATAAAATTTGCCTACAAATGGATGGACATGGAGAAGATTATGTTGAGCGAAATTAGCCAGAAGGAGAGAGACAGATACAGAATAACTGCATTTATCTGCATAACATAAATATATAGGTACATATTATGATACCAATATCCAAGGTCAAGTGAAACATATATCAGGAGGTCCTGTCAAAGGTGGAAATTATCACAAATGTGTGGGATTCAGAGGCTAGGTAAGACAGAAATGGAACAGTGTGCTAACAATTGTTGAGGGTACTAATGCAAACCTAGAACTGAGCATTAAATTGAGGCCAAAAAGATACACATGACAACCCTTTTTAATGTATGTTCTGTAACCCATAGTCTGAGGGGAAGGAAAAGAGAAAGAGAGAGAAATGGAAAGAAATCAAGAACCTGCCATGGAGCCGGGCTGGGGGGGGGGGGAGGGAACCGGGACGTTGGTGGTGGGAGATGGGCACTGGTGGCGGGATGGGTGCTGCAACACTGTTTGACCAAAAACCCAAATATGAACTTTTTAATTGTATATCTTTGTAATTTTAAAAATAAAAAAATTAAAAAAAATAAAATAAAATAATTTGATGAAAAAAAAATGTTAGCAGCATGAAATGTAGAGCTAGTTTCACATTTTGTATTTTTCAGTGGGACTCAGAATAAAATAGATGAAAACAGGGTGTTTCCTATTAACACACCTAGAATTTCAGTTCTTGATTCTAAGAGAACAAATATGGCTTTGAGTCGAGTATTATAAAGAGCAGACTTTTGACTAATATGTGAAATGTGCAAATCATGGTATACTTTGAGTACTAAATATAAGACAATAATTTCCTCTTTGTGAATGATAATGATATGTTAATGGTATGGCTCTTCAGTGCCACCCTCGAGAACATCATGCAACAATTAGAATGGGAAGGAATGGGAGTGAAGATAGATGGTTGGCAACATACACCACCTCCGCTCCGCTGATGATATCATTCTAATAACACCAAACATTAGCCAAGAGGCACAGATGCTGGCTGATTTTGACTGAGAATGTAGAAAGATAGGTCTACAGCTGAATCTCAACAAAACAATGTTCATGAAAA
>JAJIBD010021506.1:0-23487 GCA_021461705.1 Cryptotis parvus
CTTCACATCTGAATAATCAGAACAAACACAGACTCAAAGTCAAAGGTTGGAAGACCATTCTCCATGCAAACAACTCCTCCAAAAGGCTGGTGTGGCCATATTAGTATCAGATAATATAGACTTCAGGCTGAAAAAGGTTAGAAGGGACAACGAAGGCCATTTCTTATTTCTTAAGGGGTATGTACACCAGGAAGAAATTACACTACTAAACATATATGCACCCAACGAGGGGTCAGCAAAATAAATAAAACAACTGCTAAGAAACCTGAAAGAAGACATTGACAGTAGCACAATTATAGTTGGAGACTTCAACACTGCTCTATCAACGATGGATAGATCAACAAGACTGAAACTCACCAAGGAAATATTGGCCCTCAAGGAAGAAATGGAAGAAAGAGAGCTAGTAGATATATACAGGGCTTTTCATGCCAAAAGAGCTGAATACACATTTTTCTCTAGTGCACATGGAACATTCTCCAAGATAGACCACATGCTGAGCCACAAAGCATACCTCAATAAAATAAAAAAGATAGAAATTGTGTCAGCTATCTTTTCAGACCATGATGCACTGAAAATGGAAGTAAACCATACACAGAAACAGGGAGTCAAACCAAACACCTGGAAACTGAACAGCTCACTCCTGAACAACAAATGGGTCATAGAAGAAATCAAACAGGAAATCCAAAGATTTCTGGAAACAAATGAAAATGAAGACACCAACTATAAGAACTTGTGGGACACGGCAAAAACCGTGTTAAGAGGGAAGTTTATAGCTCTGCAAGCATTCATAAGGAAACAAGAAAGGGCCCACATAAATAACCTGACTAAACAGCTGAAGACATTAGAGAAAGACCAACAAAAGGAGCCCAACCCAGGCAGAAAAAAAAGGAAATAATAAAACTTAGAGAGGAAATCAATGAGTTGGAAACCAAAAAAACAATCCAAAAGATTAATGAAACCAAGAGCTGGTTTTTTGAAAAAATAAACAAGATTGACAAACCATTGGCAAGACTTGTAAGGACAGGGAAAGAGAGAACCCAAATAAACAGAATCAGAAATAAAAAGGGTGACATCACAACAGAAACCACAGAAATCCAAAAAGATCATCAGAGATTACTTTGAGAGCCTGTATGCCGTGAAACATGAGAATCTAGAAGAAATGGATCAATTCCTGAAGTCCTATAACCTCCCACGGCTGAAACAAGAAGACCTCCAATACCTGAATAAGCCTATCACCATCGAGGAAATAGAAACAGTAATTAAAAGTCTGCCCAAACACAAAAGCCCAGGTCCAGACGGATTCCCTAGTGAATTCTACCAAACCTTTAAGGAGGACCTACTGCCTGTCCTGTTCAAGCTCTTCCAGGAAATAGAAGAAACAGAAACACTCCCAAACAGCTTTTACGAGGCACATATCACCCTGATACCCAAAGCAGGGAGAGACAACACAAAGAAAGAAAACTACAGACCAATATCCCTGATGAACACGGATGCTAAGATCTTCAACAAAATACTAGCCAACAGAATCCAAAGACTCATCAAGAAGATTATACATCATGACCAAGTAGGATTCATCCCGGGTATGCAAGGATGGTTCAACATTCGCAAGTCAATCAACATAATACATCATATCAATAAGAGAAAAAATAAAAACCATATGATCCTATCAATAGACGCAGAGAAAGCATTTGACAAGATCCAGCACCCGTTCATGATTAAAACCCTCCAGAAAATGGGAATTGAAGGGACTTTCCTCAAGATAGTTACAGCCATCTACCAAAAGCCCACAGCGAGCATCATTCTCAATGGGGAAAAGTTGAAAGCCTTCCCCCTGAGATCAGGGACAAGACAAGGTTGCCCACTCTCACCTCTTTTATTCAATATAGTACTGGAAGTACTTGCCATAGCAATCAGAGAAGAAAAAGGACATCAAGGGCATCCAGATAGGCAAGGAAGAAGTCAAGCTATCATTATTTGCAGATGACATGATATTATACCTAGAGAACCCTAAACTCTCTACCAAAAAACTCCTAGAAACAATAGACACATATAGTAGAGTGGCAGGATACAAAATCAACACGCAAAAGTCGGTGGCTTTCCTATATACAAATAACGAAAGAGAAGAAAGGGATATTAAGGAAACAATTCCATTCACAATTGTGCCACAGAAAATCAAATACCTAGGAATCAACTTACCCAAGTGTGTAAAGGACCTGTATAAAGAAAACTACAAGACACTGCTCCAAGAGATAAAAGAGGACACAAGGAAATGGAAACATATTCCCTGCTCATGGATGGGGGAGAATCAACATTGTCAAAATGGTAATACTCCCTAGAGCTCTGTACAGATTCAATGCAATCCCTATAAGGATACCCATGACATTCTTCAAAGAAATTGACCAAACAATCCTGAAATTTGTATGGAGCGATAAACCCCCAAGGATAGCTAAAGCAATCCTCGGGAAAAAGAAGATGGGAGGCATCACCTTACCCAACTTCAAACTGTACTACAAGGCAGTAGTAATTAAAACAGCATGGTATTGGAATAAAAACAGACCTGTGGACCTATGGAATAGAATTGAGTATCCTGACACCCAACCTCAAACACATGATCATTTAATCTTTGATAAAGGTGCAACCGAGTCTAAAATGGAGTAAGGAAAGCCTCTTCAACAAGTGGTGTTGGGAAAACTGGGCAGCGACATGTAAAAGAATGAATTTGGACCTGTATCTAACACCATGCACAAAAAATCAGATCAAAGTGGATTAAAGATCTCAATATCAGACTTGAATCCATAAAGTACATTGAAGAAAATATAGGAAAAACCCTCCATGACATTGAAGCTAAAGGCATCTTCAAAGATGAAACATCACTAACAAAGCAACTAGAAGAAAATATAAACATATGGGACTACATGAAACTAAAAAGCTTCTGCACCTCAAAAGAAACAGTGACTAAGATACAAAAGCAGTCCACAGAATGGGAAAGACTATTCACCCAATACCCATCTGATAAGGGGTTAATATCCAGGATATATCAGGCACTGGTAGAACTTTACAAGAAGAAAACAAACAACCCCATCAAAAAATGGGGGAGAAGAAATGAACAGAAACTTCAGCAAGGAAGAAATTCGAATGGCAAAAAACATATGAAAAAATGCTCATCATCACTAATCATCAGAGAGATGCAAATCAAAACAACAATGAGATACCACTTTACACCACAGAGACTGGCACATATTCAAAAGAACAAGAACAACAAGTGCTGGCGTGGGTGTGGGGAAAAGGGGACACTCATCCATTGTTGGTGGGAATGCAGGCTGGTACAGCCTTTCTGGAAAACAATATGGACTTTCCTCCAAAGACTAGAAATTGAACTCCCATTTGACCCAGCCATACCACTCCTGGGAATCTACTCTGGGAAACCAAAAATACGCAGCGGAAACACCATCCCTACTTTTATGTTCATAGCAGCATTATTCACAATAGCCAAAATCTGGAAGCAACCAGAGTGCCCGAAAATCGATGACTGGATAAAGAAGCTTTTGGTACATCTACACAATGGAATACTATGCAGCTGTTAGGAAAAATGAAGTTATAAAATTTGCCTACAAATGGATGGACATGGAGAAGATTATGTTGAGCGAAATTAGCCAGAAGGAGAGAGACAGATACAGAATGACTGCATTTATCTGCATAACATAAATATATAGGTACATATTATGATACCAATATCCAAGGTCAAGTGAAACATATATCAGGAGGTCCTGTCAAAGGTGGAAATTATCACAAACGTGTGGGATTCAGAGGCTAGGTAAGACAGAAATGGAACAGTGTGCTAACAATTGTTGAGGGTACTAATGCCAACCTAGAACTGAGCATTAAATAGAAGCAAAAAGATACACATGACAACCCTTTAATGTATGTTCTTTAACCCATAGTCTGGAGGGGAAGGAAAAGAGAAAGAGAGAGAAATGGAAAGAAATCAAGAACCTGCCATGGAGCAGGGCTGGGGGAGGGGGAGGGAACCAGGGACGTTGGTGGTGGGAGATGGGCACTGGTGGCGGGATGGGAGCTGCAACACTGTTTGACCAAAACCCAAATATGAACTTTTTAATTGTATATCTTTGTAATTTTAAAAATAAAAAAATTAAAAAAAAAAGACAGGTTTTCTTGTCATTTGTCTAACAAGTTCCATGTGCACTAAGTGTATATGATAATAGGTGAAGAGTCTTCATCATATTACAAGTTAACCAGTTACCTATAACAGATAAAATCAGTTTTGAAAAAGTATAAGTGCTATAACACATGCATTGTTATTATGGCCTATAAAGGCCAGCTTCTGCAGGTGGGTCCTGTCATAATTAGCAGACTTTAAAATCTCACAGACTTTCTTAAGGGAAATATGAGTGGCTTAAGGTGATTATTCTCTAACTTCATTTGCGTATGAAAGATCTTGCTATGCAGGTTTAACTCAGCCAGTTGAGGGACCCACTTTGAGCTTTGACATTTTGCATTCTAATGAACTCCAGATGATGGCACGGCTGTTCATGGACTGCACAGTGTGTTGTTTGGATATACAATCGAAGTAGCTCTTTTCCATTTATAGCAACATTAACCATTTTCCCTAAAATGATAGAAATAGTATGTGTCTAATACAGGACAAATATTGTGTATCTATACAAATATTATGTATCTAGTCTATCATTATAATTTTGTCTTATCTGCCCTTCTAAAAAGTATTCAGTAATCATTGGGTGTCCCTGGATAAAATTGCTCTGGACTCCATGGGTTTTCTGCTTATGCTCAAATAATACATCATCCAACTGTCAACTCAGATCACCAACCAGGCTTAGTCAGTAATTAGATTTGGGGAACCAAGACAATAACCAAATTCTGACCTTGATTTAACAGACAAATCTCCCTCTACCCAGCCTTGATCTGTTTTCCCTACAAGTCTCCCTGAACACATTTTAAGCCTAACTTAGAACAAAATCCCTTTACTAATAATACCCAAACTAGCAAAGCAGTAATGTGCTTATACCCCATCGTCTGAGAGGCAAGGTTTGGTGCAATGATTCTTAGTCGAGCTTGCACATTAGAATCACTTGGGGAACTTTTAAGCCTACTATGTACAGGACACACAACAGACCAATTAAAACAGAATCTTTGGGGATCCAAATCTGATCTAGACTCTGATTAGATCCTCCCATAGTGCTTGTGAATTCAAATTACTTCCTTGAAAAGGAGATTAAATTTTGTATTACTGACAAGTTTAGTTTGAGATTAAAGGATTATAATTTATAACACTTTGTTTTATTTTTTAAATTTTTTCCGGCTGAACTCTGATCATTTTATTTTTTCTTTATTTGTTTTTGAAACATTGTGATTTACAAAGTAAAAAGATTTTCATAATATTGTTGATAGAAATATTCATATTTCAACACCACTCCCACCACCAGTGTGTTCCCACCACCAAAGATCCTCATTTCCCACCCACTCCTGTCAGGGGCCGCCAACAGTTCCCCAACAATACCAGGAAACAAGTTCCCTTCTATCTCCGAGACCGGTGGCGAATGGATGAAAACTCAGGAATCTGGAGCAGTTTTAAAAGGCTTTATTATCACAGGTTCTGATATACAACCCAAAAACAGGAAAAAACCCAGACTCTGGGTTCCCAGCTAGGCACTGGCCAACTGTAGGCCAAAATATCTGCCACCATGTGTTGAAACCCAACAGAGAACAGAGAGGATGGAGAGAGATTGAAAGCCAAGGGAAGCCAGCTTATTTTATAGACAGAAGCTCGCCAAAATCTTCCAGCCCAGCCCATCGTGGGTTGGGCTATCTAGAGATGAAGCCTGGCAATTGACCCTTTTGAAGTGTAGATCTTCAGGTGGGCTTTTTTTTTTCTTTTTGGGTCACACTCGGCAATGCTCTGGGGTTTCTCCTGGCTCTGCACTCAGGAATTACTCGTGGCGGTGTTTGGGGACCATATGGGATGCCGGGAATCGAACCCGGCAGGCAGGGGCCGGCTCCGTGCAAGGCAAATGCCCTACCCTCTGGGTTATCGCTTGAGGTCTTCAGGTGGGCTTTTATGGCTCAAGCTTCACAAAAGCCAGAGCTACTTCCCTGAGGCAAAATCTCCCTAGCAGAGAGAGGAGAGAGGCTGCATCTCGGAACTAGAAGTCAGTTCAGAATATAACTTGTAGGAAATAGCATTAATGCCTTTTACCATGAATATATAGCAAGCAGATACCAGACTCTAGATCCCACTAAGGTCCAAAATCTATCAGAATGATTCACTTTGGCATTGCCTTTAGAATCAGAGACACATCAGTTTGCCCGGAGGCATACTGGCATGTCTCTGAACTAGGAGAATTGATTACATACTGGCATGTCTCTGAACTAGGAGAATTGATTACATTATGGTTGATCCAACATGGCCAAGTACTCTTGGAATATCTACATGTATGTCCCACATGGGTACCCTTGGGAACAGACTATTGATCTGGGGCAAGCGAGATTCATGATAAAAATATTGATCACTTGTCATCCCATTGTTCATCGATTTGCTCGAGCAGGCACCAGTAACGTTTCCATTTGACCCTATTACGTGCCTGTGCAGCCCAATGGCATCTGCTTGCTTCAGGAATATGAAAAGCCTCAAACCGTTCATTCAGTGTCTTGATAAAGAAGTCTTACCATCTTGTAGGTGGGCAGTCACGTGATTTTTTAAAATATTTTATTATACCACTGTTAGATATACAATTACAAGATGTTCATGTTTGAATTTTGCTTCTACAGTGTTCCAACACCCATCCCTCCACTCCTGCCCATCTCCTATCACCAATGTCCCCACCTCCCTCCCCTTCCCCAATCTGCTTCCATGGCAGGTTCTTTATCTCCTTTTTTCTCTTTCACTCTCTCTTCTTCTCGCTTCCCTTTCTTACATTGTATATTGTAATATATTATAGAACATGATTGGTTCCACTAGTTTGATGTACTGAGTCCGAACCACAAAAACGGTGGCTATTATGGTGAATGAGTCTCATCCAGCTGCTTCTGAGGCCCTACAGAGGTGATAGCCCACTCCCAAAACCCATCTTGCCTCCTGGGAGCCTCATATTCAGCTGCACTAGGGGGAGAGCCAGATGGCAGCTCTCCCCCTTGTGTCTGAGTCTGCATCATGGCCAAAAAGCCAGGAGACAGTTTTTGGGTGGGACCACTAGGCCCCCTGGGATGAGTCAGAGAGGGGAATTGGGATCCCAGCTCCATCTCCAGGAACACCCAGTGACTTCCGCCTCCAAAGAGTCGCCTACCTGGGCTTGAACTCGGCTGCTCTGAGCTGGTCTTGAGATCAGCATCTCTCTTGCATGGGTTCTGATGAGCTGTGGGGTCCAGACCGCAAAAAATGGTGGCTATTATGGTAAGAAAGTCTCATCCGGCTGCTTCCAAGGCCCTACAGAGGTGGTGGACCAACACCCAAAACCCATCTTGCCTCCTGGGAGCCTCATGGTCAGCTGAGCTAGGGAGAGCCAGATGGCAGCTCTTCCCGTGTGTCTGAGTCTCGGCATCATAGCCAAGAGCCCCAAGGCAGTTTATGGGTGGGGCCACAGGGCCTCCAGGATGGGTCAGAGAGGGGAAGGGGTACCCCAGCTCCATCTCCAGAAATGCCCAGTGACTTCCACCTCTAAGAGCCGCCTATCTGGGCTCAAACTTGGCTGCTCTGAGCTGGTCTTGAGATCAGCGTCTTTCTTGTGTGGGTTCTGATGAGCTGTGGTGTCTCATTTAGCTGTGGTCTCATCCAGCTGCTTCTGAGGCCCTACAGAGGTGATGGGCCCTCTCCCAAATCCCATCTTGACTCCTGGGAGCCTCATTGTCAGCTGGGCTAGGGGAGAGATAGATGGCAGTTCTCCCCCATCTTTCTGAATCTCTCATCTCTCTATTTCTGTCTCTGTTTTATCTCTCTTCTCCTACACCTTGTGACTTGCCTTACAGTTTATGATGTAATTATCTATTTGTATATTCAGTAGTGATTTCTAATCATGTGATCTTTTGATGTCCCGTGGGATCCAGTAGGTAATGGCTATTAATGCCATATAAAATTATGAAATCAGTCCAATTCTGCCTGAATTCCCATTGTGTCTTCTCTGGAGATTCCCCAAAGGCAGGGACCAGCTATTCACAAGTGTAGCTGGAGGCTAAGGCTCAGTAGGGTGTGTCACCCAACACACCCCAATCCCCATGCCTGCTCCCTCAGCTGATACTAATTACATTGACCATTAAAGCACATATTTGGCAATATTTATGATGAATTCATTTTCTTCCCTATTCTTGGTTATGGGAGAATCTGGACAAATTCTATTCTTGAATTTTCTTTCAGAGTTTTTAGAATGCGGTTGGTTTCCACTAGTTTGATGTACCACGCAGCTGCTTTGTGGTCATGCGACAAGGGGAGAGCAGGATGGCAGCTCTCCCCTGTGTGTCTGAGTCTCTGCACATTTGCCGACAGCCCAGAGGCAGTTTGTGGGCAGGTCCACCAGGCCTCCCGGACAGGACAGAGCAGGGAAGGGGAATTCCAGCTCCATCTCCACAAAAGCCTGGTGACCTTTGCTGCCAAGAACTGCCTACCTGGGCTTGAAATCGACTGCTCTGTTGTGTAGGGCTCTGATGAACTTGGCTTGAAATCGGCTTCTCTCTTGGGTGGTGCTCTGATGATCTGTGGAGTCTGGATATTGAAAATGCCTGTGATTATGGTGAGCGAGTTTCCTCTGACTGCTTCTGAGGCCCTACTGGTGTGGCAGGCCAGGACCAGAACCCATCCTCCCTCCTGGGCACCTCATGGTCAGCAGAGCTAGGGAGAGCCGGATTGCAGCTCTCCTCCATGTGTCTGAGTCTCTGTATCATGGCCCTATAACAATTTCTTTTAAAAGATGCATACTACTTCATATTTTTATTCTGTAGTTATTGTCTTGGATGTTCCTTATTGGATCATTATAACTTATTTCTTTTAATGTAAACTCCTCTTATCTGGCTTTTATCTGTCGATTTCATATTTCCAAACTGTACTCTGCTGGAGCAACAAAATTAGATCAATAGATGAATATTAATGGATGTCATATGTAGCTCATTTGAAAGGGAATGAAAATTCATATTTTTATAAGTTCTACATTACTCAACTCATTGGCCAGAAATGTGTTAATAATATAATGATATTATTTTGAGTATATGAGAAGTCCCTTGATGGCACCTTAGAAGTAAAAACTACTTAATGTGCAAGAAAATGGAATGAATGACTGCAGTGAATGTATTTAAATTATCTTTAATGTTCTGGTTTTAGCAGCAAATTTTATTCAAACTCATTCCTAGGACTAAAATAAATCAATCATGCATTTTTATGCTCATGTCACATTATACAATTGCTTGTCACTTAAAAGTGATCATACTTCTGTTGGCCAAATAAAAGAGAAACAAAATCATGTAAGTTGTGTGAAAGCACATGCCATAGTCATATGATTTATTAAGAATAGGCCAGGAGTAATTTTCTATTTGGAATTTTCTTCCTTTGTAAGTGTTTCTTATAAGCATTTTTCTTATCTTTACCATGTTTCTTTGCTTAAGATTTCCACATATTGTGAAGAAGACAATATCCAAGTTTTGTTGAAATTGCTAAACTTCCAGGATATCTTTTTAGTGTCTTTATGAAATGCAGGTGAGTGGAAGCCCCCCCATAACTTTGGTCTGCTTGGGCTAAATGAGTAATCAAAAGAATATTAAAAAAATCTCATAAGTTTGCAAAGGAAAAATAAATTTACTGCATTTGTATTAAGAAGTAAAAGCTTGTTGAAATATTTGAGCAAGATTGAGGATGCAGAATAAGTCTTATTTTAGAGAAAATGGGACTGTGGAGATGGGATACTATTATCCTCTATTGTGTAGACAATGAAAGAGTTGGCCACCCGATGGGGTGACTGACTGGGAGCCTCGGGCGCCGCGCCGCACCTACCAAGGAAAACTCTGAGAGACCGGGTCCTATGCAAAAGCAAGGGTTTTATTAATGAGCGAGTATACTCGGGCCCATAGCATGACCCCAAGTTGTCAGTGGCTAAGAGCCCCGAGCCCTTCCAGGAGGATCTTTTAAGAGATAGTTCCGCCGCTACAGAAAAGCCCGCGCATAACCATCCAATAGATTTAAAATATTACATCAAGGTCTACGCGTAGGCAGCCAATCACTTTGTACCAAGTAACCATTCCCCACCAATCAGATCATTCTTAATACTTCTTTCTATATTTGGTGCGGCTAGATACACGCGTGGGATCATGGGTTAGCAACGGCTATGCGTACTTGCAGGAATGCAATCCAGGCAATTCAGGCCAGATAGTAGGTTCTGGGCGGGGGTCTCATAACCTTTAACAGGAATTTGTCCTGGGCCTTTTGTAGATAACAAAAGGTTACTTCAAGATGAAAAGGACACTCAGGCCCTAAATTGGTAACTTTCCATGAGTAGGCCTGCCCTGGTTGGGAAAGGGGGTTTCTGCCTTCTTTCAACACAATATTGACATTTCAGTTTCTTTATGCTTTCAAAAATAGAGACACTGGGGCCGGAGCGATAGCCCAGAGGGTAGAGGCGTTTGCCTTGCGCGGCCGGCCTGTGCCGGCCCGGGTTCAATCCCGGCATCCCATATGGTCCCCGAGCACTGCCAGGAGTAATTCCTGAGTGCAAAGCCAGGAGTAACCCCTGAGCGTCGCGGGTGTGACCCCAAAAAAAGCAAAAAAAAAAAAAAAAAATAGAGACACTAAGAAAACAGGTAAATCTGGCTATATAAAAAAGTCATTTGTGAATTGCACAGGTATAAATGTCTCCTTGGAATTACAGCTTTCATGATGGTCCTCTAAAAAGAATACGTTCTGATTTGGGACCAGAAAGTTTTTCATTACCTTTCCTACCTTTGTGATCATCAATTTCAACTGGCAATACCCATGAGTTTGATGTTTTAAGTTTGCAAAGGTGAGTGAACATCAAGTTCTGAACCCATGTGCCACAGACAACTTTTTAGATCTAATTCTAATTCACTTTATTTTTTTTTGTTTAAATAAAAAAAATCCACGAAACAGATAACACTTGAAAAGAAATCTGAAGAATCCACACTGATTCCAAATTTTTTCTGCAAATAGCTTGGAACGAACTGGACCCATGGTTTCAACAATCTGTCTCTGAGACCCAAAACATATGCATTAACCCTAGTTCTGTCTGGGGCGTATTTGCCTAAGCCAATGGTGACATCTGGTGGCTAAATATGCTAATGACGCCTGAGACCTATATGTGTTTGAGGACTAGGTTTTTGAGATGGCTGCCTTTTCCATTTGATGATGTTCTGAGAACCAATTGCAAGATTGACTATTCAAATTTGTGATTTGAATTTTTTATTATAATGAGGTAATTAATTAACATCTTGTTTTTCAGTGAATGACAATTAACAATGATACTGTTTTGTTAGTAAAATTTAAATTAGTTTTTTCTTTTTGGGCAGCATCAGGGGGCTATCCAGACTCTGTGCTCAGGAATTACCTGGCAGTGTTCAGGAGACCATATGCAGTTGCCAGTCATAGAAATGGGAGGACTTCATGGGGCCGGTGGGAGGTTGGATCCTGCTGTGTCAGCCAAGAGCAAGGCAATTGCCTTAATATCTGTACTGTCTCTCTAGTCCGGCCAAGATTTTTTGTGCAGTGACTGAAATAGTATTTGCCACGATTTTAATTCATACAGATTTCTTGTGGGATATATAATTTTAATGATTTTATTATTCAAGACAATAAGATAAATGATACTGTCTCTTCATAAATCAATATGGGAATAACAATCTAACCTAATAACGAATTAATTACATGATTGCTCCTGGCTGAGTAATTACAATCATGTAATTGCTGATTAAATCAGGAAGATGAAAGAAATCAGTGTTGGGGTGTAAGTTGGTACTTGGGAGAGTAATAAACCATGTGGGAGCCAGCACTGAGCTGCAGGCACAAAATGAATGCCCCTTGTTAGAGATGTATGCTATGGAGCAGATGCACAGGTATGGGCAGTAGGATGCAAAGTTTGTAAAGTTGCTCCTTCCATGGACTATTTCATTTCACACCTTGGGTCTCCAGAGGGAGAAGAAAAAACCTTGTTGAGGCAGGAAACAGACATTGGTGCCATCAAATCCAGAGTAGACTACACAGTGTAGCCCCAGTAGCTATGATAAGCACCTCGTAGTGCAGAGCGAGTGTCTCAAAGCATCCCAAGGACATAGAACATTTGAACCCCACGGTGGCATAGTGTCACCTTTCCCAGAAAGGAGAAACAATCTCAACATTTTTTGGTGTGTAGTTACTCAGAACAGCAAGGCATTGCTTTGCCCAGATGGAACACTCAGGATTGTAAACTCTTGACATCTCAAATTAAAAATGTTTATCACAGGATGTCACTATTGCTTTTGTCAAGATATCAAGGACTGTGAATTCATATTGATTAGTAGTCTGTGGTACTATAACTGAACTGCTTTCATTATTCATGTTTGTCTTAAAATCAATTTCTCAATTGGTGTAAGGGGTTGGAACTATACTCAGTTATGCTCAGGGATCGATCATATGTGGTGTTGGTAATTTTAATCAGGGTTGGCAGCATGCAAGGCAAATGCCTTACCGCCTGTACTATCTCACTCTGGCCCTATATTTATACCTTAGTGTTCTCAGTAGCAGGAGAATCTTGCAGACTACTGCACGTGTTCATGGTGATAAGAAAGTCTTAAGAACTACCTTCAAAATAATTACATAAATGAAACTTCAAGCTACAAACAACTTCTGTCTAAATCAATAGAAGTTGACATACAACAATAATATCTTTCAACTTTACTATAAACAAAGCTCTAATTTCCCTGGGAAGATTTGTTGTGTCTGTGCAATCGCTTGGATAAGTCATAGGTGGTAAAAAAAATAAACCGAAGGCAAATGAAAAAGTTCAAGGTTCATTTGAACAAAAAACTGATTTGAGCTGATTGTCAGGCTTCAACAAAGACAAACAGTAAATATTCCTTCATTCTTTAATGCAAAAGTTACTCCCAAAAGGAAATCAAAAGATTCTGTCCTTCAATTCCTAGAGCCACACCCCAAGATAGTGAAAAGATGAAAACAATTCCCCCAAGAGTTGGAACAGTATGAAATTCCCTTGCTGCAAACAGAGTGCAAGCTACAATTCTGGGGATCCGTATTTTTGGGGACCACTCACTCCCCTCAAGACAGTGATTCTCAAGATATAGAACAAAATGAAGAAGGCACTAACAGTCACTGGATAAGAAAGGATAAACAACCAATGGTTATCCAAAAGACAATCCACAAGACACAATTCTAATTCTTAAAGCTGTTTTCCCCTTGGCCATCTGAATTGAGAAAGGAAAATTGAAGGTGTTTTAAAGATTTCTCTCCACTCTGCAGGTGACTTCCTTGTTTTTCTCAGTATCCTACATGTAGGTTCTGGAGTAATTAAGAGTTCTAATTGGCCTCATTCTGCTTTCTAGAAACTTCAAAGGAGTAAAAATCATTTTCTATCTATTCCTCACTGCTACTGATGGGATGATGCCCATTTTCCTGAAGAGCATCTCCACATCGAAAATAGGCAGGATTAACTAGGTTAATAACACTCCATAGTGGCAAATGCAACTTCTACAAATTTATCTACGGTAGTTTAGTAATAGGGTTATAGTGGTGTTCACTTTTATGGTATTGATGTGTAAGGTAGCTAGCACCACACTAGCACTACCTAAGTGTCCATGACCTTGCTCCCTGCACTCCTCTAATTCCCATCTTTATGTCACTTCCAGTCCAAACTTCCTTCTCTCCCTCCCACCCATCTCAGCACTCTGCTGATTGATTGCTATGGTGTGGTGTGTACTGCAGCCTCCTTTAACCCCACTCTGTGCTCCAGACCCTCCATCTATGTTCTTGAGCTACTTTTAGTAAACTCAGTGCTCTACTTCCCTATGCACTCCCTGAACTGTTAGTCTCAGGTCCACATTTCATTATCGGAGATTTATTATCAATTGATACTGTCCATACCTTGGATTTGTTTCCCTTTATACAACAGATATAGCTAAAATAGCCAAAGGACAAAGAATCTCTGGCTCCAGGCACGTCTTTTCAACTTCACCATTCTCCCTGCATTAACATACGCCTCAGAGACCTGGGCCCTACGAAAGCAGGATGAGAATGCTATTTAGGTCTTCAAAGAGGAATCGAAAGAGCTATGCTTGGAATATCACGCCTCACTAAAGTGAGAAAAGGAATCCAGAGCTCCAACCTCCGTCGCCGTTCCAGAGTCAGGCACGCTGTCTTGTTTGCCAAGGCATCGAAAATCAGGTGGGCTGGACATGTAATGCGATTTGGAGATGACCGCTGGACTAGAGCCGTTACAGACTGGATCCCACGGGATGTCAAAAGATCACGTGGCCGCCACCTACAAGATGGTCAGACTTTTTTGTCAAGATCCTGAATGAACGGTTTGAGGCTCTTCATATTCCTGAAGGAAGCAGATGCCATGGGGCTACACTGGCACGTGATAGGTCAAATGGAATGTTACTGGAGCCCACCCCAGGAAATTGATGAATAACGGGATGTCTAGTGATCTAGTGATACCACAGATGAGTCTGATCATCCTTGATTTGTCTTTCTGCTTCTGGCTTATTTCTCGCACTATGATACCCTCCAGTTCTATCAAAGTTGCTGTGAACTGTATGACTTGTGAATGCTTTATAAATTTTAGATGTTACTCCTTTAGCTGAAATATTATGTATGAATGTCTTCTCCCAGTAAGCTGGGTATCTTTTTAATTTTTGCCTGAGGGTTTTTTGCTTTGCAGAAACTGTTCAACTTCATAAAGCCCCACTTTTTGTTTTTATTATCTTTGCCAGTGGAATTAGATTATTGAAGCCCCTTTGATATCCAGATCCTGGAGAGTTCTGTGTGTCAAATGTAATTTAAGATTATGTTTGGTAAGGGTAACTTGCTTGTTCAACCTTAGCATATAATTTCATTCAGCTAAGGTCTCATACTGGGTTCACCTGGTCTCAAATTGAACTGTCAGACCTGGATCTGGTCCAGTTCCTAAGTCAGATCTGGCGTGACCTCAGACCTAGTCTACCTTTGAGTTGAACTCACTGTTTGGTTCCTGTCTGTAACTAATGCAGCAAATGAAATTCTCAAAGAATAAAAATAAATAATGCAAAAACTGTAGAGAGATGACCAGAAAGCAGGAGCTCAATGGTTTTAGCAAACGACTGTGAATACTTGCTTTATGTTCCTAGAGACTTTAGAGCATCCATTTTACTGCCCTCTTGAGACACAAGAACTAGAAAATGAACAGTCCTATTAAAAAAAAACTGCAGTTTGTTGAGTAATATATGATAGAAACATGCAGTAGAGAGAAAGGAGTTCCCAAGGAGCTCTACAAAATCTTAGGAGTTCTAGCAGATTTCCAGGTTTTCTTTTGACTCCTTGCTCAGAGATCCCACCTGTGGTTCTCAGGGTCCCTTGGTACCACAAACCTCAGCCAGTATTGATACCAGACCAGCACAAGAGTAGGTTCTGAGCACAGCCACAGATGACTCCCAAACCAAAATAAATAAAAACTTTTAACTGTTTGTGGTGACTGTATTTTTTTGTCTTTCTCTATTCCCTGTTGTTATTTTTTGTTAGTGTTGTGGCAATGAATAGGGATCACACTCAACTTGGTCATGTGCTCAAAGAAGGTTGTGCAACCTGAGGTTGTGTGTCGGGCGCTCCGCCGGGTCCCCGACAGTGCCGGGAAGCGAGTTCCCTTCTACCTCTGAAGCCGGCTAGGAGCGGATGAAAACTCAGGAATCCGATGCAGTTTTAAAAGGCTTTACTTATCACAGGTTCAGGCATACAAATCAGCAAAAAGGAAAAACCCGATGCTTAGGATTCCAGGCTAGAACCCCAGCCACGTGTAGGCCAAGATGGCGACCACCACGTGTAAAAGCTTCCAAGGGAATGCACGCTCACAAGGAGAGAGATCCCACAAGGAAGAAGAAGGAAGCGAGAGCGGGAACCGGCTAGTTTATATCCCTGTAACTCAGACCTTCCTCCCACTGTTATGGAAAGCAGGGGAGGGTCCAATGCCCTTAGATAATCCCTCCCTGCACCTCACCTAGGGCCTTTACTGTGCTAATGTTTTGAGCGAAATCTGCTTAGGAATGCTTTTGTAGTGTAGAGAAGGGGGTTTCTGAGATGGCATGTCTCTGTACCTTGACCAACACCAATGCCAGTTAAATATTTCTCCAAGCCTTCACAAGTCTCCTCTACTTCATTGTAGTTTTATATTTTAGTTGCCTTTGAGTATATCAGGGAGCCATGCTTGTTTGCTTGGAAGCAAACAGCATTTCTCTCTGGTCTAATTACTTAGGTGTCCTACGTGGCCAGGCTAATATGCTGGTAAGATCTAGCTAGTCCCACGATGATTGTGATAGCATGGAAGAATATTTATACCAGCTAGTACAGCATACATGGTCGGATAAACTGCCACATTTAGACTACCCCCTTATCTAAGGAATGATTTGCGGGAGGCAATCCAGAGCAGATGCAGCGGCCCTTAGGAGTCCTGCAACAGTTGTGCAACCTCACCTGTGGTGCTCATGAACACTTGCAGTGGTCACCAGAGCTGCAGGCTTCCTTGTGGTGCTTGCAAGGTTTCTGCTTGCAGTGCTCTACACACCATGGTTATGTGCTAGAGACTGTATATTTTGTTGTAGAGTCAGGAATCACTGGTTTGCACTTGGCATGTAGGGTGGCATTGTTCATCCATCTCAGGGTTTCACACTTGCACGGTAGAGGCTCTACTACTCAGTTATTCCTGGAGCCTTTGCAATGATTTTATTTATTAATTCTCTCATTTCCGGTTGTTATTACCCCTCTTGTATCAAGATGAGAAACCTGGGGGTTTCTTGGGCACTTTGTTAGGGTGGGAGCAGTACTTTATACATGATCACCATAAACAATGTTAAACTACTATAACAATGTCACCTAAAGCATAATAAAAAAAGAGACAGGGAAGTAATGAAACACTCCACACAAATAAATAAATCACATTAAAGTATTGGAAAGTGTAAAATAATGTTGTGACAACAGCATGGCAGGTACCAAAGGGCAAAAGCGAGCGTATGTGTGAGGTGAGCACACATACGTTGTGTGTGTGTGTGTGTGTGTGTGTGTGTGTGTAATGGGTTGAGAAGGTCCATTGGTTATCAGCAGTTAGTTGAGATATTTGGTCATGGTAAGGTGTGACCATACCTGGCTGTTAAGTTATGAGTCTGTATATCTGAAATTTATACAGTGTTCAAAACCAATATCACCCAAACCATTTTTGAGTAGAGAAAATGATTGGCATTCCCTGCTTTAGAATGGTGCAAAGTGAGAACTCTGAGCTATGTCTTCTTTGTAGTCTATAAACAAGCCTAAATAGTGACAACTCCTGGAAAGGCAACTTACTCTTCCCTCCTGCGCTCTTCAGTGCCTCATCCCTAACTATTGCCATCGAGTCTAGGGGTATCTATAGACAAAAATATCGGTCCAGAGGCTCTATCTGATGCATTCTCTTTCATACACCAACGTTTAGCTTTTTTATTTTTTTAGTGGAGTCGTAGGCGGATGCATATTCAGTTTAATTTCTCTAAGAACACTGACAGGTGGTTTTATACAGAAACCTGAATTATTTATAAATCATCCTGGGAAAATATTTACTCTAGAAACTTACTATTTTATGGGGGAATCATTTATAGACTCTACTATTTAGAGCTGCATTTGACCTTTTTATCATTTATTTATATATTGAGTCACCCAATCATAATTTAGTAGGTACTATGGAATGAACCAAACAAGTTTATTTTATTAAACATTTAGGAGTCAAAGTAAATTAGATAGACTTAGACTTTTATTTTAAAACATTGGGCCTTGTTTCAACTCTCCTCTGTACTTAGGTGTAGCTTGAATTTGAAGCACAGAGCAGTAACAATAGAGGATGGCCTATTCCATCTCCCTAAATTCTAGGCATACATATTCCAGCACCTAATAAAGCCTGCTTTAGTTGATAGTGCAATTTCTTAATTAACATTAAGCACTTCATACTGACTGCTTCAAAGAGGATGATGTCTGATCTTGAGAATCTTAAAATGTGTATCTTAAATGCTTCAACTTTTCTTCTTTTCCCTCTATTGCACGCACAGTGAAGTTCCTTCTTTGGCACTAACTTCAGATCCTACTTGCTTTTCAAACCTCAGATCATGTAACCACATGTGCACTCTTATTCTTAAACTATGCTTTGCAAGTACTTTAGTTTATGTTTTCCCTTTGCCAGAAATACTTTTCCTTTTTTCTTCAAGTCCTCATTAAAATGTTTTATTCTCAGAGAGACCTTTCCTGACCTACCACTCTGGGTAGATGCCCTGACATCCTCCATTTTAAGACTTTACTCATTTACTCATTACCTTTGTAACATTGACCTCCCAGTTTCGAATTATTGCATATAATGTGTGTGTGTGTGTGTGTGTGTGTGTGTGTGTATGCAGCGCATTTAAGTCCTATATGCCTTTGTTTCTAGGTTGCTATACTTACTTAACTGGGAGCTGGAGATACAGTTCAGGGGGTTAAAGTGCTTGCCTTGTTTGAAGCCAATTAAACTTCACCCCCAATTTCACATACAGTTAGGACTGATGAAGTCTGCTGCATGCCCCCTGCATGGCACAGGCTGAGTCCTGCCAGCTCAGGACGTGGCCATCGTACCTCATGTCCCTTTGATCTTCTTGGGAAACTCCATTTTATTTTTTTGCTTTTTTGGGCCACACCCAGCAATACTCAGGGATTGTTCTTGGCTCTGCATTTAGGAATTAACCCTGAAGGCTTGGGGGACCATATGGGATGCCAAGCAATGAAACCCAGGTGGACTGCTTGCATGGCGAATGCCCTACCCATGGTGCTATCGCTCAGGCCCCAGGAAATTCCATTTCTTAACCTTTTGCTCCATGCTGAATCTTCTCTTGGTGGGGAGGTCCAGTCGTCTCAGGCCTCGGCTAGCTCCAGGTAAAGGTCTTACCAGGCCTCAGTTCCAGTGGTCAAGTACTGGCCACCTTAGGGCTAGGTGGTTTTACTATTCCCCAGGAGTTTTCATCCCCTGGAGCCCTTCCATTTCTCTCTGCCTGCCTCCATCATTCTAATGATTTTTTTTCCTTTTTTCCCTTTTCTTTTGCTTCTCTTTACTTTTCCTGGGCTATATTTCTATTAAGATGTAGATTATTTATTCTCTTTTAAAGAAAACTAAAATTCCACTTGATTCCATTTTCTCCTGCTGTTTGTCCATTTCTTTGGTTTTCTTGTAACAGTTTTTTGAAAAGTTTTTATACTTACTGTGTCTTTACTTCCTTCCATCCAATCTTTCTGAAGATCACTTCAAGTAGGATTTTGTTTCAGCACTTCACTAGGCTGGTGCTGTCAAGTTATCAGTGAGCTTTATCTTGCCAAATCAAATTGTCAAATCTCTGCAGTACACTTGACTTCCTCAGCTATGTCTGATACAATGGAATTTTGCCTCCTTATTGGAATCAGTTTTTCACTTGGCCTTTCAACAACCAATGTGCAATATAAACTAGAATATAAAAGAAGATTTTTAAACAATTTTTTAAAATTTATCTTTTTTAGCAATTACAAAAATGATCATGTTTGGGTTTTGGCCGTACAGTGTTCCAGTACCCATCCCTCCACTGGTGCCCACTGCCCACCACACTGTGCCCTGATTCCCTCCCCTCCCCACTAGCCTGCCTCCGTGGCAGGCTCTTTATCTTCTCTCTCTCTCTCTCTCTCTCTCTCTCTCTCTCTCTCTCTCTCTCTCTCCCTCCCTCCCTCTTACGTGTTATGGATTGTAATACATATATTTAGAGGTTATCATGTGTATCTTTTTGCCTGTATTTAATGCTAAGTTCTATGTGGTAATGGACTTTCGACAATTATTGGCACACTGTTTTCTTCTCTGTCTTACCTAACCTCTGCTTCCACACGTTTGTGGTAGTTTCCACCTTTGGCAAGACCTCCCTGAGCCACGTTTTGCCTGACCTTGGATATTGGTTTCATAATATGCATGTATGTATGTATGTATGTATGTATGTATATATATATACATATATGTATATAAACATACATATATATGTATGTATATATATTTATGTCATGCAAATAAATACAGTCATTCTATATCTGTCTCTCTCCTTCTGGCTAATTTCACCCCACATGATCCTCTCTCTATGTACAAAGAATATTTTGATGAAATTGTGAGAATGTAAAATTTCTGGGTTTCTCTCTAACCTCTAGTCAGTTGGTAGGAATCTGTTTTCTTTATTGCAGCAAATATCAAATTTTTAAGTAAAGTATTTTAAAAATAAAATTTTTTAGTTAAGTAAGTAGTAATCGTTTTAAACTAAATTTACTTGGGAGGAGAGAAGAAAAAAAGAAAACAGACACTGCTTATTCAGGGTTGAATAAGCCAAGAATAACTTTTGGAGATTATATATATAATTCCTCCAAATTGTCTTGGCCTGCCTGGTTCTCAGGATACATGAAAATTAATCTAAGTGTTATCATAGGAAAGTCTTGGACTCTTTATGGTCCTTTTGTATTCTTATTACTCCACTAGAGTCCTTTTACCTTACCTTCTCTGGGTTGGGCCTTGGTTTCGCAACTATGGAGTGCCTCAGCTTCTCCATCTCTAAAGAGAAGATTTGCATCTTCAAAGCAATGTGTTCCTCAAGCCTTCCAGGCTATTTTCATAGGCAAATTTTTCAAATGTTATTATTTCCTGTTACTGGTGGCTAGATAAAGTGGGAACTCAGGAGGTAAGATTCCATGCTTGATCTACTTCAGCCTCCAGCCCTCAGGGAATTGACTTGTTTGCATCAGGAATAGTGAGCATGCTGTGAGCACCTACAAGATATAAACTCTCACAGTCTGCAAGGTCCATGAGGCAGTTCTGCCTGATGTCCATTTGTTTGCAACAGGGTGGTAGATGATCCCTGCCACCAATTTCCCGGAAACATAGATCAGGCTGGAGAAAGAAATTTCTTTTTTTCAGGAAAGCAAAGTCATTACTCATGGCTGTGTGTACTTGGGAATCACTCCTGGTGAGCTCAGAGGACCATTTTGTGGTGCTAGGATTGAACCTGCATCAGCCATGTGCAAGGCAAATGCTTTAACTCCCTGGCCGATGTTTTGTAATTACTGTCCTTTTTGCAGTAAATTGTCTAAAGATTGGGGCCCGGGCAATGGCCCAGTGGGTAGGGGCGTTTGCCTTGCATGCGGCCGGCCTGTAATCGGCCTGGGTTTGATCCCGGCAACCCATATGGTCCCAGGAACACCGCCAGGAGTGATTCCTGAGTGAAGAGCCAGGAGAAACCCCTGAGCAATGCCAGGTGTGGACCTTCAAAAAAGCAAAAGAAATTGTCTAAAGATTGCCTATAGTGATAAGTCATTGTAGCTGCTGTGTCTTGAAGGCATCTATCCCAACTTTCCTAGCTGGAAAATCAGTAGCTCTGGCACCTAGGTGCCAACTTGTTAGGTATTGGAATAAAGAGGCCTTCATACAGAATCAAATATAGTTGATAGCTCTAAAGAAAACCATCATAATGTATTATTATTATGTATTTTAATTGAATCGCCATGAGATACAAAGTTGTGCATGATTGGCTCTCAGTCATACACTGCTCCAACACTTGCCCTTCACCAGTATACATTTCCACCATAAAAATGTCCCCAGATTCTTTCTCACCACAGGACTCCACCCCAGTCTGCCCGTGCAGGTACTTCTCTGTACTTCTCTCTCTCTCTCTTCTCTCTCTCTCTCTCTCTCTCTCTCTCTCTCACCCCCTCCCCTTTTAGCATTATGGCTTGTAATACAGATAGTGAGAGATTATCATGTTCATCCATTTACCTACTTTAGCACTCAGTCCTTATCTAAAAATGATCATTTCCAACTATTAAAATTAGGACTTTTTGGGGCGGAGCGAAAGCTCAGTGGGTAGGGCGTTTGCCGTCCTACTAGCCGGCCTGTACCGCCCAGATTTACCTCCGCATCCCATATGGTCCCCAGTACTGACCCAGGAGTAACGTTCTGAGTGCAGAGCCAGGAGAAACCCCTGAGCTTCGCCGGGTGTGACCCAAAAAGCAAAAAAAAAAAAAAAAATAAGGTAAAATAAAAATAAAATTAAGGACCTTTTAAGTCAGAGGAATGGGCCAATACCCTAATTAAAGGAAATGAGTAACGAATGTTGAAACAAGTAATAGTTGAGGCTGGATTCTCAAACTAGAGAGAGTGAGAGGAACAGAGGAGCAGTGTTTGTCCAGAAGGGCGGTGCAGTGTCTCTTTGAGAGAGATTTGGAAAGGAGTCTTATAGTGAATTTTTTAGAGAAAGAGTTCACTGGAGATAGGTTACTAGCAGAGTAGAGAAGAGAGTATGGAGATTGCCAGACAGCTTGGCTGTGGGAAAACTTCCAGTGGACCACCGCCTGCTACAGAAATTGTTGGTAGAGAAAGAGAGGTTCTTGGACTAAGGTTTGGGTGAGGAAACATGGAAGAACTATTCAATACTCCTCAGCCAGCCACAGCTAAAAACTGCCATATTACTGTCATAGTGTTCCCTTCTCTATCTAAGTTGCCCTCTACCTTCTGCATACCTGTGGCAAATTTGCTGCAGCCATGGACCCGATCCTCCTGGCCTCTGGTTCTTTTTTGTTTTGGATATTGGTCCCCTGCTATATGTTAACAGAAACAAAACTGCACTCATTTGTGGGATATGAAAACCATTTAAATTTAAATAGGATTCACTGTGAGTCTGAAACTGAGGATGGAACCTATTGGCTTGGCTCTCATACCATCACTCCCCACTCCCTCTATTTTTTGGGGGTAATAGAAGCCAACTTGAATCGAGGCTGACCTGGGCAGAAGAAAACACTGGAAAGGCATCAAAGTCACTTGGCCTTTTTCTCACAACAGCAACAAACTTCCATTAATGAACAACTAGAGGGAATGGAAATAAGGCAAATGATTATCATTTCAGATATGGTGAAGATTCAGAACACGACAGGAAATTCTATTTTGAATTACTGATTTCCCTTCTAAGAGATGTAAATTGGAAAACATAGGAGTCCTTAAATATGGATTAACCCCAGCCCATCCCCAATTCAGTTTGAATTGGCAAACTTGTCTTTGACCTCAACTCTTGATTCTCAGAGATAAAATAATTACTACCACTTCATAGATAAATGCAAGGTGAGGACTCTCTAATGCTTGTTTATGATAATGGTTCAACATTTCGTTTTTCTTCAAAATCTTCAAAGTGGTTTCATTGTGTTATTCAAATGATGGTATCATTATAAATAAAGCAAATCTATCAGATCAT